>JAXIVJ010013232.1:0-2500 GCA_036785665.1 Chirona hameri
GTGTAGGTGTGTGTGTGTAGGTGTGTGTGTGTAGGTGTGTGTGTGTAGGTGTGTGTGTGTAGGTGTGTGTGTGTGTAGGTGTGTGTGTGTGTGTAGGTGTGTGTGTGTGTAGGTGTGTGTGTGTAGGTGTGTGTGTGTAGGTGTGTGTGTGTAGGTGTGTGTGTGTAGGTGTGTGTGTGTAGGTGTGTGTGTGTAGGTGTGTGTGTGTAGGTGTGTGTGTGTAGGTGTGTGTGTGTAGGTGTGTGTGTGTAGGTGTGTGTGTGTAGGTGTGTGTGTGTAGGTGTGTGTGTGTAGGTGTGTGTGTGTAGGTGTGTGTGTGTAGGTGTGTGTGTGTAGGTGTGTGTGTGTGTAGGTGTGTGTGTGTGTAGGTGTGTGTGTGTGTAGGTGTGTGTGTGTAGTGTGTGTGTGTAGGTGTGTGTGTGTAGGTGTGTGTGTGTGTAGGTGTGTGTGTGTGTAGGTGTGTGTGTGTAGGTGTGTGTGTGTAGGTAGGTGTGTGTGTGTAGGTGTGTGTGTGTAGGTGTGTGTGTGTAGGTGTGTGTGTGTAGGTGTGTGTGTGTGTAGGTGTGTGTGTGTAGGTGTGTGTGTGTGTAGGTGTGTGTGTGTAGGTGTGTGTGTGTAGGTGTGTGTGTGTAGGTGTGTGTGTGTAGGTGTGTGTGTGTAGGTGTGTGTGTGTAGGTGTGTGTGTGTAGGTGTGTGTGTGTGTAGGTGTGTGTGTGTAGGTGTGTGTGTGTGTAGGTGTGTGTGTGTAGGTGTGTGTGTGTAGGTGTGTGTGTGTAGGTGTGTGTGTGTAGGTGTGTGTGTGTAGGTGTGTGTGTGTAGGTGTGTGTGTGTAGGTGTGTGTGTGTAGGTGTGTGTGTGTAGGTGTGTGTGTGTAGGTGTGTGTGTGTAGGTGTGTGTGTGTAGGTGTGTGTGTGTAGGTGTGTGTGTGTAGGTGTGTGTGTGTAGGTGTGTGTGTGTAGGTGTGTGTGTGTAGGTGTGTGTGTGTAGGTGTGTGTGTGTAGGTGTGTGTGTGTGTAGGTGTGTGTGTGTGTAGGTGTGTGTGTGTGTAGGTGTGTGTGTGTGTAGGTGTGTGTGTGTGTAGGTGTGTGTGTGTGTAGGTGTGTGTGTGTGTAGGTGTGTGTGTGTAGGTGTGTGTGTGTGTAGGTGTGTGTGTGTGTAGGTGTGTGTGTGTGTAGGTGTGTGTGTGTGTAGGTGTGTGTGTGTGTAGGTGTGTGTGTGTGTAGGTGTGTGTGTGTGTAGGTGTGTGTGTGTGTAGGTGTGTGTGTGTGTGTAGGTGTGTGTGTGTGTAGGTGTGTGTGTGTGTAGGTGTGTGTGTGTGTGTAGGTGTGTGTGTGTGTAGGTGTGTGTGTGTGTAGGTGTGTGTGTGTGTAGGTGTGTGTGTGTGTAGGTGTGTGTGTGTGTAGGTGTGTGTGTGTGTAGGTGTGTGTGTGTGTAGGTGTGTGTGTGTGTAGTGTGTGTGTGTGTAGGTGTGTGTGTGTGTAGGTGTGTGTGTGTGTGTAGGTGTGTGTGTGTGTAGGTGTGTGTGTGTGTAGGTGTGTGTGTGTGTAGGTGTGTGTGTGTGTAGTGTGTGTGTGTGTGTAGGTGTGTGTGTGTGTAGGTGTGTGTGTGTGTAGAGTGTGTGTGTGTGTAGGTGTGTGTGTGTGTAGGTGTGTGTGTGTGTAGGTGTGTGTGTGTGTAGGTGTGTGTGTGTGTAGGTGTGTGTGTGTGTAGGTGTGTGTGTGTGTAGGTGTGTGTGTGTGTAGGTGTGTGTGTGTGGTGTGTAGGAGTGTGTGTGTGTAGGTGTGTGTGTGTTGTAGGTGTGTGTGTGTGTAGGTGTGTGTGTGTGTAGGTGTTGTGTGTGTGTAGGTGTGTGTGTGTGTAGGTGTGTGTGTGTGTAGGTGTGTGTGTGTGTAGGTGTGTGTGTGTGTAGGTGTGTGTGTAGGTGTGTGTGTAGGTGTGTGTGTGTGTAGGTGTGTGTGTGTGTAGGTGTGTGTGTGTAGGTGTTGTGTGTGTGTAGGTGTGTGTGTGTGTAGGTGTGTGTGTGTGTGTAGGTGTGTGTGTGTGTAGGTGTGTGTGTGTGTGTAGGTGTGTGTGTGTGTAGGTGTGTGTGTGTGTAGGTGTGTGTGTGTAGGTGTGTGTGTGTGTAGGTGTGTAGTGTGTGTAGGTGTGTGTGTGTGTAGGTGTGTGTGTGTGTAGGTGTGTGTGTGTGTAGGTGTGTGTGTGTGTGTAGGTGTGTGTGTGTGTAGGTGTGTGTGTGTGTAGGTGTGTGTGTGTGTAGGTGTGTGTGTGTGTAGGTGTGTGTGTGTGTAGGTGTGTGTGTGTGTAGGTGTGTGTTAGTGTAGGTGTGTAGGTGTGTGTGTGTGTAGGTGTGTGTGTGTGTAGGTGTGTGTGTGTGTAGGTGTGTGTGTGTGTAGGTGTGTGTGTGTGTAGTGTGTGTGTGTGTGTAGGTGTGTGTGTGTGTAGGTGTGTGTGTGTGTAGGTGTGTGTGTGTGTGTAGGTGTGTGTGTGTGTAGGTGTGTGT
>JAXIVJ010013232.1:10000-15000 GCA_036785665.1 Chirona hameri
GTGTGTGTGTGTAGGTGTGTGTGTGTGTAGGTGTGTGTGTGTGTGTGTGTGTAGGTGTGTGTGTGTGTGTGTGTGTAGGTGTGTGTGTGTGTGTGTAGGTGTGTGTGTGTGTGTGTGTAGGTGTGTGTGTGTGTGTGTGTAGGTGTGTGTGTGTGTGTGTGTGTAGGTGTGTGTGTGTGTGTAGGTGTGTTTGTGTGTGTGTGTGTGTAGGTGTGTGTGTGTGTGTGTAGGTGTGTGTGTGTGTGTGTGTAGGTGTGTGTGTGTGTGTGTAGGTGTGTGTGTGTGTGTGTGTAGGTGTGTGTGTGTGTGTGTGTAGGTGTGTGTGTGTGTGTGTGTGTTAGGTGTGTGTGTGTGTGTGTGTGTGTGTGTGTAGGTGTGTGTGTGTGTGTGTGTGTGTAGGTGTGTGTGTGTGTGTAGGTGTGTAGGTGTGTGTGTGTAGGTGTGTGTGTGTGTGTGTGTGTGTGTAGGTGTGTGTGTGTGTGTGTGTGTGTAGGTGTGTGTGTGTGTGTGTGTGTAGGTGTGTGTGTGTGTAGGTGTGTGTGTGTGTGTGTGTGTAGGTGTGTGTGTGTGTGTGTGTGTGTGTGTGTAGGTGTGTGTGTGTGTGTGTGTGTAGGTGTGTGTGTGTGTGTGTGTAGGTGTGTGTGTGTGTGTGTGTGTAGGTGTGTGTGTGTGTGTGTGTGTGTAGGTGTGTGTGTGTGTGTGTGTAGGTGTGTGTGTGTGTGTGTGTGTGTGTAGGTGTGTGTGTGTGTGTGTGTGTGTGTAGGTGTGTGTGTGTGTGTGTAGGTGTGTGTGTGTGTGTGTGTGTGTAGGTGTGTGTGTGTGTGTGTGTGTAGGTGTGTGTGTGTGTGTGTGTAGGTGTGTGTGTGTGTGTGTGTGTGGTGTGTGTGTGTGTGTGTGTAGGTGTGTGTGTGTGTGTAGGTGTGTGTGTGTGTGTAGGTGTGTGTGTGTGTGTGTAGGTGTGTGTGTGTGTGTGTAGGTGTGTGTGTGTGTGTGTGTGTAGGTGTGTGTGTGTGTGTGTAGGTGTGTGTGTGTGTGTGTGTGTGTGTAGGTGTGTGTGTGTGTGTGTGTGTGTGTGTGTGTGTGTAGGTGTGTGTGTGTGTGTGTGTGTAGGTGTGTGTGTGTGTGTGTGTAGGTGGGTGTGTGTGTGTGTGTGTGTGTGTAGGTGTGTGTGTGTGTGTGTGTAGGTGTGTGTGTGTGTGTGTTGTAGGTGTGTGTGTGTGTGTGTGTGTAGGTGTGTGTGTGTGTGTGTGTAGGTGTGTGTGTGTGTGTGTGTGTAGGTGTGTGTGTGTGTGTGTGTGTGTAGGTGTGTGTGTGTGTGTGTGTAGGTGTGTGTGTGTGTGTGTGTGTGTAGGTGTGTGTGTGTGTGTGTGTGTGTAGGTGTGTGTGTGTGTGTGTGTGTGTGTGTGTGTGTGTGTGTGTGTGTGTGTAGGTGTGTGTGTGTGTGTGTGTGTAGGTGTATGTGTGTGTGTGTGTAGGTGTGTGTGTGTGTGTGTGTGTGTGTGTAGGTGTGTGTGTGTGTGTGTGTAGGTGTGTGTGTGTGTGTGTGTGTGTAGGTGTGTGTGTGTGTGTGTGTAGGTGTGTGTGTGTGTGTGTGTGTGTAGGTGTGTGTGTGTGTGTGTGTGTGTAGGTGTGTGTGTGTGTGTGTGTGTGTAGGTGTGTGTGTGTGTGTGTGTGTAGGTGTGTGTGTGTGTGTGTGTGTAGGTGTGTGTAGGTGTGTGTGTGTGTGTGTGTGTGTAGGTGTGTGTGTGTGTGTGTAGGTGTGTGTGTGTGTGTGTGTAGGTGTGTGTGTGTGTGTGTGTAGGTGTGTGCGTGTGTGTGTGTAGGTGTGTGTGTGTGTGTGTGTGTAGGTGTGTGTGTGTGTGTGTGTAGGTGTGTGTAGGTGTGTGTGTGTAGGTGTGTGTGTGTAGGTGTGTGTGTGTAGGTGTGTGTGTGTAGGTGTGTGTAGGTGTGTGTAGGTGTGTGTAGGTGTGTGTAGGTGTGTGTAGGTGTGTGTAGGTGTGTGTGTGTGTAGGTGTGTGTGTGTGTAGGTGTGTGTAGGTGTGTGTGTGTAGGTGTGTGTAGGTGTGTGTAGGTGTGTGTGTGTAGGTGTGTGTAGGTGTGTGTAGGTGTGTGTGTGTAGGTGTGTGTGTGTGTAGGTGTGTGTGTGTGTAGGTGTGTGTGTGTGTAGGTGTGTGTGTGTGTAGGTGTGTGTGTGTGTAGGTGTGTGTGTGTGTAGGTGTGTGTGTGTGTAGGTGTGTGTGTGTGTAGGTGTGTGTGTGTGTAGGTGTGTGTGTGTGTAGGTGTGTGTGTGTGTAGGTGTGTGTGTGTGTAGGTGTGTGTGTGTGTAGGTGTGTGTGTGTGTAGGTGTGTGTGTGTGTAGGTGTGTGTGTGTGTAGGTGTTGTGTGTGTGTGTAGGTGTGTGTGTGTAGGTGTGTGTGTGTAGGTGTGTGTGTGGTAGGTGTGTGTGTGTGTAGGTGTGTGTGTGTGTAGGTGTGTGTGTGTGTAGGTGTGTGTGTGTGTAGGTGTGTGTGTGTGTAGGTGTGTGTGTGTGTAGGTGTGTGTGTGTGTAGGTGTGTGTGTGTAGGTGTGTGTGTGTAGGTGTGTGTGTGTGTAGGTGTGTGTGTGTGTGTAGGTGTGTGTGTGTGGTGTGTGTGTGTAGGTGTGTGTGTGTGTAGGTGTGTGTGTGTAGGTGTGTGTGTGTAGGTGTGTGTGTGTAGGTGTGTGTGTGTGTAGGTGTGTGTGTGTGTAGGTGTGTGTGTGTGTAGGTGTGTGTGTGTGTAGGTGTGTGTGTGTGTAGGTGTGTGTGTGTGTGTAGGTGTGTGTGTGTGTAGGTGTGTGTGTGTGTAGGTGTGTGTGTGTGTGTGTAGGTGTGTGTGTGTGTGTAGGTGTGTGTGTGTGTGTAGGTGTGTGTGTGTGTGTAGGTGTGTGTGTGTGTGTGTGTAGGTGTGTGTGTGTGTGTAGGTGTGTGTGTGTGTGTAGGTGTGTGTGTGTGTGTAGGTGTGTGTGTGTGTAGGTGTGTGTGTGTGTAGGTGTGTGTGTGTGTGTAGGTGTGTGTGTGTGTGTAGGTGTGTGTGTGTGTAGGTGTGTGTGTGTGTGTGGTAGGTGTGTGTGTGTGTGTAGGTGTGTGTGTGTGTGTAGGTGTGTGTGTGTGTAGGTGTGTGTGTGTGTAGGTGTGTGTGTGTGTAGGTGTGTGTGTGTGTAGGTGTGTGTGTGTGTAGGTGTGTGTGTGTGTGTAGGTGTGTGTGTGTGTAGGTGTGTGTGTGTGTAGGTGTGTGTGTGTGTAGGTGTGTGTGTGTGTAGGTGTGTGTGTGTGTAGGTGTGTGTGTGTGTAGGTGTGTGTGTGTGTAGGTGTGTGTGTGTGTAGGTGTGTGTGTGTGTAGGTGTGTGTGTGTGTGTGTAGGTGTGTGTGTGTGTAGGTGTGTGTGTGTGTGTAGGTGTGTGTGTGTGTAGGTGTGTGTGTGTGTAGGTGTGTGTGTGTGTAGGTGTGTGTGTGTAGGTGTGTGTGTGTGTAGGTGTGTGGTGTGTGTAGGTGTGTGTGTGTGTAGGTGTGTGTGTGTGTAGGTGTGTGTGTGTGTAGGTGTGTGTGTGTGTAGGTGTGTGTGTGTGTGTGTAGGTGTGTGTGTGTGTAGGTGTGTGTGTGTGTAGGTGTGTGTGTGTGTAGGTGTGTGTGTGTGTGTAGGTGTGTGTGTGTGTAGGTGTGTGTGTGTGTAGGTGTGTGTGTGTGTGTAGGGTGTGTGTGTGTGTGTAGGTGTGTGTGTGTGTGTAGGTGTGGTGTGTGTGTGTGTAGGTGTGTGTGTGTGTGTGTAGGTGTGTGTGTGTGTGTGTAGGTGTGTGTGTGTGTGTAGGTGTGTGTGTGTGTAGGTGTGTGTAGGTGTGTGTGTGTGTGTGTAGGTGTGTGTGTGTGTAGGTGTGTGTGTGTGTAGGTGTGTGTGTGTGTAGGTGTGTGTGTGTGTAGGTGTGTGTGTGTGTAGGTGTGTGTGTGTGTAGGTGTGTGTGTGTGTAGGTGTGTGTGTGTGTGTAGGTGTGTGTGTGTGTAGGTGTGTGTGTGTGTAGGTGTGTGTGTGTGTAGGTGTGTGTGTGTGTAGGTGTGTGTGTGTGTAGGTGTGTGTGTGTGTAGGTGTGTGTGTGTGTAGGTGTGTGTGTGTGTAGGTGTGTGTGTGTGTAGGTGTGTGTGAGTGTGTGTAGGTGTGTGTGTGTGTAGGTGTGTGTGTGTGTAGGTGTGTGTGTGTGTGTAGGTGTGTGTGTGTGTAGGTGTGTGTGTGTGTAGGTTGTGTGTGTGTAGGTGTGTGTGTGTGTAGGTGTGTGTGTGTGTAGGTGTGTGTGTGTGTAGGTGTGTGTGTGTGTAGGTGTGTGTGTGTGTGTAGGTGTGTGTGTGTGTAGGTGTGTGTGTGTGTGTAGGTGTGTGTGTGTGTAGGTGTGTGTGTGTGTAGGTGTGTGTGTGTGTAGGTGTGTGTGTGTGTAGGTGTGTGTGTGTGTGTAGGTGTGTGTGTGTGTAGGTGTGTGTGTGTGTAGGTGTGTGTGTGTGTGTGTAGGTGTGTGTGTGTGTAGGTGTGTGTGTGTGTAGGTGTGTGTGTGTGTAGGTGTGTGTGTGTGTAGGTGTGTGTGTGTGTAGGTGTGTGTGTGTGTGTAGGTGTGTGTGTGTGTAGGTGTGTGTGTGTGTAGGTGTGTGTGTGTGTAGGTGTGTGTGTGTGTAGGTGTGTGTGTGTGTAGGTGTGTGTGTGTGTAGGTGTGTGTGTGTGTAGGTGTGTGTGTGTGTAGGTGTGTGTGTGTGTAGGTGTGTGTGTGTGTAGGTGTGTGTGTGTGTAGGTGTGTGTGTGTGTAGGTGTGTGTGTGTGTAGGTGTGTGTGTGTGTAGGTGTGTGTGTGTGTAGGTGTGTGTGTGTGTAGGTGTGTGTGTGTGTAGGTGTGTGTGTGTGTAGGTGTGTGTGTGTGTAGGTGTGTGTGTGTGTAGGTGTGTGTGTGTGTAGGTGTGTGTGTGTGTAGGTGTGTGTGTGTGTAGGTGTGTGTGTTGTGTAGTGTGTG
>JAXIVJ010013232.1:17500-30000 GCA_036785665.1 Chirona hameri
GCACCAATTTAAGGAAGCAAAGCGTGTCGGTATCCCGCCGCCCGCGCGCTGCCTCGTCCGGGCGACCGCAGCTGCAGCCGTCGTCCCCTCCCGCAGCTCACATATCTGGGCCGCGTGGCTCAGGTCGCACGTCGCCACACTAGCAACGTCACTGTCTCTAAAGTCTCAGATCTCAGTCAGTGCCGGCGTCTGGAATGCTGAGCGACCAGTACCGACCGTTCTGTATCAGGGGTTGTACATTAGCCCTCGCCCTACGGGAGTTTTTTCACCTTCGCCCTACGGAGGATCCTAAAAAGACCCCCTGTTAACTTCCAAACCAATCAAGATAGAGCAACGCGGTAAGAACTAACATGTTGCCTGTCATGTTTGGAATCTACCATTATGCAATTTTTAGGTTTCAGGTCAACGAGTGACCTTCCAGGTCAAGTGAATGACCTTGATCGACCACGTCCAGAACAGCGATTTTGCTGTCAGAAAACCTCAAAATTAGAAAAAATGACGTCATAAGTTTCTTACACTTAGGGAGCCATCACTCTGTCAAAAAAAGAGATATTGCTTTTAAATTTGGTTTGAGTATTGACCATACTAAGTTCTCTCACATATATTCCGGTTTTTTAACATCTTTGAAAATTTTGATTTTGTGGTGATTAAAAAAAAACAGTTTTTGTTCATTTTAGGAGTCCAAAAAACAAAATTTCGAAAATCCGAGATTGCAATTTTTTAATGAAAATGACCTTTTAAATATTTGCTTAATTGCGTTTGCAATTTGCTTCAAAACTCTGTTTTCTAAGATTTTTCAAACATTTATCGTTTTTCCACCAACATGACGTCATCAAAACATCTCCCAAATTTGTCGACCAATTTCAATGAATTTGTTTACAGCATACGTACAATTGTTGTATACACAGCTACTAAAAATGTCAGCAAGATGCGCCGCACGTGTAAAAAGTTATGCAAGAAAACCCGCAGGGGGGTCGTTTTGGACCCCCCGTAGGGCGAGGGTTAGAGCGTCCCACTTTTCAACAAAGTTGTCCGAACACCTTCGCCCCCTACGATTCCCGTTCTCTGATGAAAATTATCCATGGGGACCACGCTTGATGGATTTTGGTCGGTAATCTTAACCCGTGCACTGCAAGGGGGTTTATTTCCGCCCCCCCCCCCCCCCCCCCCCCATCAGGTTTTTCAAAGATCGCCGCCGGGTTTTGGCACACCTGTTAGGACGTCAATTGCGCACACTTTGAAGAGAAAAATAACCTCGGGTCATCTCAGGTCAGGTCACCAGACCAGGTCAAGTGACCCCACCTCAAAACATGTTTGCAGTTGTGCCAAAGCCAGAGTTTTTTTTTCCGATCAGTTTGAAACTTACAGGATGCCATGAGGGCATAAGTACTTACAATTCGTATATCTCGGAATTTTGATATCGGTGACCTAAGGTCAGGTCAATTTCGTAACTTCCCCATCAAAGTCAATGGGGAAATATACAAATGCTTCCTATTTCAAGGATATGCATGATATTAGTCCAATTACTTCTGGATCATGTTATTATAGGATATTTTTGATGATCCAATGTAAGTTTTGTTCAGTGACCCCTATTGGGTCATTTGAGGTCAAGCGAGGTCACCATCACTTTGTTGTCAATAACTCCCGACATAATGAAGATAGAGAAGTAAAACAGACATAAATGTGTTTGTCTCGTCAAGACACGTCTTCCCATATGCAACATGCCCTACTTTTTTCTCTTTTTTCTCTTTTTTTCCAGATCACAACATATATATTTCGGAAAACTCCATAAAAAGACATCAAACATACACACATGAACATGAACATTGCATCAACAGCGTGCGGCCCGCCTGGCCAAGCCGGAACGGTGCCCGCGACATTGGCAAAACCGTCCCGGCTCCGGGGAGGTCTGGGGGTTACCGCCCCGGCCGGGGAGAGCTGTGGGGTACCTCCCCGGCGCTCCAGACAGGCCGCAGCCCACGCCCGACACTGCCTCGCACGTCACGAGGCAGTGCCCCCATCGGCCGACCGGGCGCGCGACCCGTCAGTCCGTTAGACTGGCGTGCCGCGCGCCCGGCCGGCCGACCGGCCCTTGCAAGGGCCGGTCTCAGGTTGGCCCGGTTGGGTAAGGCTCACACATGCATAGTGTTTTTTTTCGTCAGTTTTTTTTTTACTTTTCAATAGCCAGGTTTTACAAACGTTGATCAGAATCACTCAGTTTCTCCTAAATAGTTAAGTGTCCTCCATTTCATATTAAACTCCTCCATCCTGTCATTTAACTTTGCACTGTACTTCTCACTGTGCAGGTCTGACCGAAGAATAGCTAATAGTAATATCACCGAAGGTCGGTTCTTTGAATACATCATTTGTATACCTGCACTAACTACATGGTTCATAATCAGACAGTCGTCAACTCCCAGTACTATTTCATTGATGCTAATATTTTCTGCTAATCTACCCAGTTGTTTACTTATAAACCACGCCTTTAATTCGTTCCAAAAGTTGTGCACCCTTCTACAATACCAAAATTTGTGTAGTATGTTTTCCCGCTGCGTGCAATGCTCACAAGCATCTGAGTTTGTTATCTTCATTTTCTCAAGTAAACTGTTTGTTCCTACTATGCGGCTGATAACTTTATATCTAGTGGTCCTGTACTGAACCGGGGTATTTCTTAAGCTTGTATAGACATTTGTCCAATTCACTTCTCGAAGTCTATGTTCCCACGCCTCTTCCCACACATTATTAAGTTGTTTGGTTTTGCTCCGTACTAATATCTTGTTTAGGTGGGATGTTCCTGTATTTTCAGAGACAATTATAGTGATGAATGGGTCCATAGTCGGTTCGGTTAGTTTCATTCTTTCTCTAGATTCCTTCCATTCACCAGGTAAACTACTTAATAAAGCCCTATAATCGAGAAATGTAGCCTGGATGTTATATATCTGTTTCAGTTCTTCATATTCCATCAACGAACCATCTGACTTCAACAGATCATTTAACGTTCTAATACCTTTTTCGTACCATTCCTTAATCCATGTAGTCTTAAATTTTGTGGTATCTGAAGAAAAAAATAGGACTGGCAGTTATTTGGTGAGTGTTTAGTTTATATTCCTCTTTAAAATCGGCAAGGGCAAAAAGAACCTCCCTCCAAAATTGATTTTTAATGCGGACTGCCTTCCTTCTCAGCGCGGTGTGACCCATTTGCCAGAATTCTACATTTTTGCTTGTTACTTTACTTGCTATATCATTCCATATCGCCCGTTTCGTAATAGATCTCCTAATCCAAGTAATTTTTAAAGCTGTCATATAAGACTTGAGATGTAGCATACCCACTCCTCCATTTAGTGGATCTTTTATCAGTGTGCTACGCTTAACTTTTTCTGTTTTTCCATGCCAAAGAAACGTGTATAAGGCTTTTGTCAACTCCTTAACAATCGATTGGGGTGGATTTGGAATTGTCATAAAAAGATAACTTATCTTTGATACTAGTAATTACTTTATTATTGTTATTTTTCCTTGTAATGATACATTTCTATACATCCATTTAGCTATTGCCCGTCTTATCTCGTTTACCTTCTCTGTGTACACCTCGGTTATATTGTGCAGGCTGTTTTCAAAGGTGATGCCTAATATTTGCAATGTCCTACACCACTGTACAGACACATTTCTCTGAAAAATGTCTGCATCTCTGTACGGGGCTCCAATCCACATGGCTCGCGTTTTGTCTCAAACCAAGTTTGGACTCAAACCAGAGAACTTAGCGAACCATCCAAGCTCCTGAAACAGCTCCATGATGCATCCTTTCATTTGGCTCTATCAGGCATACTGTGTCGTCGGCATACATTGAAAGTTTGTGTTCTTGATTGGCTGTTTTTATTCCTTTGATTTCTACATTACATTGGATTCTTTTTGCCAAAACATCCATGACCAATATGAATAAATAACAGCTCAACGCATCTCCCTGTCTACATGATCTACCCAACTTTATCTTATCTGACAGATGCCCGTTATACAGAATAGGCCCTAGCAAAAGATCCAATGTATAATGTATTAAACCATCCTGTGATATTGGGCGGGAAATTCCGTCTTTCGAGCACTTTTCTAATGAAAGACCAACTCACTGAATCAAATGCTACTTCAATGTCCAAGCTTAACACAATTCCGCTTATTTGTTCCTGATTCATATACTGTATAGTATCATATATCATCCTAATATTATCTCCAATAAATCTCCTTTTCAGATAAGCAGACTGACAGAGCAATCATCTTTCCTAGTGCCACTTTTAGTCTGTTTGCAATAGTGCCCGATATTATTTTGTAACTAACGATTAGCAGTGTTATGGGTCTGTATGATTTGATTAGCTCTCTTGGTTTATTTGGTTTTGGTAATAACACAATTATTCCCTCTTTTAGTGTTTGTGGAAGTGTGCTTTTTGATAAACTTTCAGTACACATAGCTTGAAAGAACTCCTTTAAATCTACCCAGAAAAATGTATAAAACTCCACCGAAAAGCCATCACTGCCTGGTGATGTTCCATTTTTCATATTAGACAGAGTCGACCCTAATTCAGATAGTCATTGGCTCTTGTAGACTCATTCTGTCTGAGTCAGCAACTTTTGTTAATGCCACCTCCGAAAAATAGTCATCACAATCCCCATCTAATATATTTTCGTTCTGCTGACAAAGCTTTCTTTCAAAAAAAATATTTGAATGCCTTTAAAATATCTGTTTGATTTCTTTTGACTCCTTCCAATGTCTTTATAAAGGGGATCCTTTTGCTCTCGTACCTTCTTTTTTCCAGTGTCAAGAAATATTTAGACGGCTTTTCCGAGTTCTCTCTCCATATGGCTCGTGACCTAATTAAGCTTCCTCTTAACCTCTGCTCTCTAATCTGCTCCAAATCTTTCTTTCTTCTATGGAGATGCTCGCTTGTTTCATGACTACCTATCTGATCCATTTATTTTTCCATCTCGCATATAATGTCCTCTAGTTGCCTTTCCTGAATCCTCTCCTCTCTTTTCTTTTGGATACCGAAGGAAACTGTATCCCTCCTTACAATTAACATCAAAACTTCGAAGAAAAGCGATGGGCTTATAGTAAGCTCTACTCGAGTAGGATTTTCCATAACGTAATCTTCTCTGTAAATAGGTAGTGCATATTCCCGTACTGTAGTCTTTATTGTCTTTTTTACTAAGTTTATATAATTCGAATATTTAAGTAAAGACGCATTGAATTTGAACAAACCTCTCCCTCTCGGCTGCCTTGCAATGTCTAATTTCACTGATATTATGGAGTGGTCTGACCTGTATCCTGGCTGGATTTCAGCCTTTTCGACATAACCCTCCAAACAACTGCTTATGAGGAACATGTCTAGTCTGGCCTGCTTAACCATAGGACTCCCTACGCGCCATGTATACCTTCTAACCTCAGGATTTCTTTCTCGATATATGTCTATCAGTCCGTTTTCAGACATCATTATTTTGACAGCCTCTCTTGCCCGGGTGTTATTTTCCCGCCTGTAGTTAAAATTGTCTATATTTTGATTTAGTGTTAAGTTGAAATCACCTGCAATTATAATTGGTATATCCTCTTCACCTATAATCCTGTTTATGTTCTTAGCCAAGGTTTCATAGAAATTAGTCATCAGAGTTGGGACCATATATATTTACCAGACAAAAATATGTCGTATCATGTACTTTAGCCCTAGTAATGGTAAAGTTTCCATCATCGTCTATACATGTATCCCTGAAGCTAATATCTATATTTTTGGTCAGTATTGCTACGCCCCTTGCATTGTTTGTATAAGGCGCTACTATGACATCCGTTCCCCATGCATTTCTGAAATAAGGAACTCCTATTTTCCTACAGTGGACATCCTGCAGCAAACAAATATTAAAATCCTGATTCCGTAAGTAACCAAATACATCCTTCCTTTTCTTGAAATCTCCTAAACCCCTACAGTTAAAAGATGCAAGTTTAATTTCACTCATAGTTGAGATTTAATCCTTGACTTTAGAATGGGAACATGACAATCACCTCCCCTATTTAAAAAAAAAACTGATCGTCTGATTGAACTCCTAACCTGGCAACCAACACAAACAGACACCCACACACTAGAAACGTGCACACTTACTCTCTGCACATACCAACAACTCGATTACAACACATATACAATACAGCTCGAGTAGAAAGACATCGTCATTGATAACCGATGTTCATGTATCATGATTAACTGCAACAAAAGGCCTGCAACTTTCTTATATCCATTTCCTGGCTACGTACGATGGCTGGCTGAGGAGCGCGAGTGACGTTCCGGCCCGGCTCCGGCCGGTCCCCACCCCGCGCCCCGGCAGGTGTCCGTGCCGGGCTCGCCTCCGCGCCCGCGCTCTCGCCGCGGGCCAGCGAGACAGCTTCTGCCGGTGTCACCATTGCCCGCTCGGGGTCACGTGGCCCCTGCATGTCAGGCGCAGGGGCGCCACCAGGTTCCGCTGGTCGGGGAGGCTCCACCGAGACTGAATGAGCTACGCCAAATTGTTGCAACATATGCTCCGCCTCCTCTCTACTTCTGACCCTCGTGAGTCGGTCATTCCTGCTCACAGCAAAAAGCACTTCTCCTCGCGTCAGCACAGTTGACAGCCTCTTCTCCTTTCGCTCGTGGAGGAGCAGGTTGAACACCTCCTGTCTCATTGGAGTCAAGTTTTAATTTATGAAAATGTTGTGACCTCTCAGTTTGTATTTGGCCCTGTACACTTGGTCTCTTAGCGAGCCCTGTTCATCCCCTGTGAATCTGACTAGCAAACGATTTCTCGGCAGACGCTTCACATAGACTATTTGTCCAGGCAGGACATCTAGCTCAAGCAGTCTGTTGATCAGAGCTGCGACTGCTGCTTCGAGCCTATCGTCACTTTCAGGGATGTGTAGGTCTCGTCCCGCGAATATCAGTTGTGGTCTCCTCCTCAGCTTCTCGGCTTCCTCCATCTCCTGCTCCAGTTGTGCAACTCTATATTTTATATTTTGCCAGTCATCATACATGTATTTCAGATCCTTTTCCAGAACATGCACCTTTTTTGCCGTTGCTGTGATGGATTCGTACGCAAAATTTGGCGATTCTTCAATGCTACCTATTCTTTGATCGAGCGCTCTTCTTATCTCCTTTACAGCCTCACCGGTTTTCTTCTCGATGAATGCTTTCAGTTCCTCCACCGCTCCATCTTCCTTCTCCTCCTTCTCCGGTGTTCCCGACTCGTGGCGTCTCTTCCGCTGCTTTGTCATCTCACTGACAGGCGCGCCGTGGTTCCCGCTCACTGCTCTCGCGAAGCCGTCTGCGCGCACGTCCATCATCCACGGCTGCCCGGCCGTGACTCCAACATGCCCTACTTGGGTCACCACTTGACCTTGACCTGAGGTCAGATTTTTAAGTTAACTTAACAAGGTCACTATGTATATCATTCGAAGTGCCTTGACAAGATAAACACAATGACGTAATCAGTTGTTCGTTATCTTTATTCAGTAAAAATTTAATAGCGAAAACGATTTAGCAAAAAACGGCATGTTTTTCCTTTTTTTGACCTCGGGGGCCTCAAATGTTGACATGATATAAAATTTGAGGACACCTTACCGATTTAAAATTTCACTGTCTGACGTTTTCTTTTTTCCGTTTGTTTCTAACTAGTATAGTTTCTGAGATATATGGGAATTTCTGGAGCGATGTCCTAAAACAGGGAAAAAACTGACAAATTTGACCTTTGATGACCTCTGGTGATCTCAATTTTCACCTGACCTAAAACAATACTGAATACTTTCGATAGAACATGTATCAAGCTATCAAATGCCGTTTTCCGCTTCTCGCTACGTAGGGTAGTTTT
The DNA here is from genome assembly GCA_036785665.1 of Chirona hameri. Classification (NCBI taxonomy): domain Eukaryota; kingdom Metazoa; phylum Arthropoda; class Thecostraca; order Balanomorpha; family Balanidae; genus Chirona; species Chirona hameri. Next base: position 25,364 of record JAXIVJ010013232.1, read on the forward strand.
CGAGATCTCATGGAGGGGGCGGAAATCAACCCCCGCCCCCCTGCAGTTCGTGGTCGGCGCAAAGCCCCTGCAGTGCGCGGGTTATGCTCCGAGCAGCGGATGAAGTTATCGCCTCAAAGTCCCGTTTTAGGCACGGGTCCGCCATATACCCGATAGTAGAGCTTGGCGTTGACGAATCGCTTTAGCGTTTCTAATTGAGCTAGGATGACGAAACAAGATTCGCTGCATTGCCTAACGATCGTGCCTTCGTCTCATACAGCCCCTGTCAATTTGACTGGCAACACTTGAGCCGTGACGTCACCATTTCTACAGCGAGCAGGCTTTAGCGGGGTGGGCTATGGGAAAATAGGTGGTATTCGGGTCGCAATTTCAAGCATTTCTAAAATAGTTCGTTCAGCAGATGACACATACCTGTGATGCCAAAGGTCTTCCCTATTCATATCTGGGGTTGTTTTGGGAAAATTGAGTCAAATTTTTGCCCAATAAATTTTTTATGGAACGCTGCATGTCTTCCAATAAGGATCATTTTCAGCTTATCTGACGGTAATAAGCGTCGGATTTCGCCCACACGGAGATCGGGCTGACCCCCGGGTCTGCCCCGGACCTGGAGAGCTGGCTGCCCCCGGACCCGGAGAGCGGGCGGTCCGCTGGGCTGTCCCCGGGTCTGCCCCGGACCGGAGAGCTGGCTGTCCCCGGGTCTGCCCCGGACCTGGAGAGCTGGCTGCCCTGGGTCTGCCCCGGACCCGGAGAGCGGGCTGGCCCCGGGTCTGCCCCGGACCCGGAGAGCTGGCTGGCCCCCGGGTCTGCCCCGGACCCGAAGGGCGGGCTGGCCCCCGGGTTTGCCCAGACCTGGAGGGCTGGCTGCCCCCTGGTCTGCCCCGGACCTGGACCGGAGAGCGGACTGGTCCCCGGTTCTGCCCCGGACCCGGCTAATGTAACGGACGTAACGGTAATGTAACGGTGGTGACGGACAGCATTACAGTGACAACGTCGAAGTTGTTTACAGTAACAACGTCGAAGTTGTTTACAGTGACAACGTCGAAGTTGTTTACAGTGACAACGTCGAAGTTGTTTACAGTGACAACGTCGAAGTTGTTTACAGTGACAACGTCGAAGTTGTTTACAGTGACAACGTCGAAGTTGTTTACAGTGACAACGTCGAAGTTGTTTACAGTAACAACGTCGAAGTTGTTGAATAATCACTCAAGGTATTGTCAGATGAATGGCATGAAGGAACCGCAGCTGTATGCAATAGTTGTTGCCCACCGTAGGCCGTTTTTACTTTGGCTGTCAAAGTTACGCTTCACGTGGCGAGATCAGCAGATCGCGGCCGGTGTGTTGTATTCAGTTGCTGGATCTAAACTGTTTTGGGTAGCTCCGAAAGAATATGGCGCCAGATCAGACGCATGGTGTTTGGTGATGCGATCCCATCCCCTGACCAAGGCCATAAAACAACGTGTTATAACGTTCCTACCAGGGCCGGCGCCACAGGGGGGGGGGGGGCAGGAGGGGCAGCTGCCCCTCCAACCGCCAGCTGGGCCCTTTTCGGCCCGCCTGGCGGGCGGAAGAGCTGAATGTTCTCTCAGACTGTCTCGGGACCGTCTCAGGCTAGACAAGGGCCCTCCCAGACTACGTGAGATCCCTTTCAGGCCGAATGAGGATCCTCTTAGGCTAGACCAGCGTGTTAATCCCTGATGAAGGTCCTCTTAGAATGGCGGCCGCCGGGGACCCCCAGGCTGGTGGATCGCCCGCTAGGGCCAGCTGAGGACCTCCTTGCGACGACCAAGGAAACTCAGAGGAACCAGTTTAGCCTGTTGAAACTGAGAAGCCACCTGGGGCCGTCTCAGCGAGTTGATTTGCTCCCTTATGCTGGTAGGGAGCTTCTCGGAAAGATTGAGAGCCCTTTCGTGTTTTAGGTCAAAGGGCCTCCTCCGAAAAGCAAGGACTTCCTCTGCACTGGTCCAGCTATGGTAGGGTTCTCAAAGCAGTACCGAGGCGTTCGCATGCAGAGCGAGGGCCTTCTCAGACAGAGAAAGGGCTATGTCGGCCTCGCCGAGAACCCCTCAGACCAACGAAGACCCTCTCGGGTCCCACATATGCCTCTAAGCCCATCATAGTCCCCTCAGACCAACCAAGACCCTCTCAGGTCCCACCGAGATCCCTCAGGCCATCAGAGACTCATCAGACCAACCAAGGGCCCCTCAGGTCCGACCGAGGTCTCTCAGGCCGGCTGAGGCCCCTAAGGCCGATCGAGGCCGTCTCATCTGGTAGAGGGCCTTCTCAAGCCAGCCGAGGACCCCTCAAGAAATCAAGGGCCCATGCCCGATCTCATGGGCATTATCGTCGCAAGAAATGAAAAAGTTACAGTTGATAACTTAGTCACATTGAGCAAAAACTTGAACTGTGTGACGCACGCCACAATGTCACTTGAAAATAAAGGCTGTGCTGCTCTATATAAAGTGTTCAAGTTTGATCATAAATAAATGGTAATCCGTGCGGGAACGAGAAAGACGGAAATTATATTAAATATATATTACATAATATTGAAGGCTGGGTGGGCCCTTTTTCGGGAAAAGCTGCCCCTCCCCAAACCGAAAATATGTGGCGCCGGCCCTGGTTCCTACGTCATCATTTCCTCACTAGATTTTAGGTTTAATACCATATATTTGTAGTATACATCCAGTGCATAACAATGTATCAATTATAATCCCATCCCGCCCTCTGCGTGGGCAAAATCTGAAGCGTATTACCGTCAGATAAGCTGAAAATGATCTTTATTAGAAGACATGCAGCGTTCCATAAAACAATTTATTGGGCAAAAATTTGACTCAATTTTCCCAAAACAACCCCAGATATGAATAGGGAAGACCTTTGGCATCACAGGTATGTCACCTGCTGAACGAATTATGTCACGGCTCAAGTGTTGCCAGCCAAATTGACAGGGGCTGTACGAGACGAAGGCGCAGGCGTTAGGCAATGCAACGAATCTTGTTTCGTCATCCTAGCTCAATTAGAAACGCTAAAGCAATTCGTCAACGCCAAGCTCTACTATCGGGTATATGGCGGGCCGGTGCTTAAAACGGGACTTTGCGGCGATAACTTCATCCGCTGCTCGGAGATTAAGATTACCGACCAAAATCCATCAAAACTTGGTCCCCATGGATAATTGTCATCAGAGAACGGGGATCGCAGGGGGCGAAGGTGTTCGGGCAACTTCGTTGAAAAGTGAGACGCTCTATTGTACATCATGAAGTGCTCCTTCAGCGGCTTCATGCTTGCCATCAAAGGACGTTCACACGAGAACGTGCAGTAAAGCCAGTATAAGGCCATGTGCGTGATGCACTGGCCCGCAGATCAGTTGTTAGTGGTAATGTGATTAAGGGTATCTGCCCGCATCACGAGAATATAAGAAAAAGAAGATATAAGAAACTCTCAGGCTGTGAAAACGTGTGCCAATCCGTTCGCCAGAGATCACAAGAAGAGTGCCAAGAAAGCACATTGCCGAGCAGTGACAACGGATTTCATTCAGCAACATGGACTACACGATCTGATGCAGGATGATAAGCCCTGTGCAATGCCTGCAGAAAGCTTGCTACCAGGAAATCCACGCAGTCTGGACAAACCACAGCGGATCAGGACCAGCCGTCTTGTAGCGGCGCTCTGGCGGCCAACTGTACCAGCATCTCAGGACAAACCACGGCGGATCAGGGCCAGCAGTCTACCAGCGACGTCACCACGGCCAGCAGTACCAGCGGTTCCATGTCATCTGAACCAGTGACAACTGAACCAGCGACAACTGAACCAGTGACAACTGAACCAGTGACAACTGAACCAGCAACAATTGAACCAGCGACAACTGAACCAGCGACAACTGCACCAGCGACAACTGAACCAGCAACAACTGAACCAGCGACAACTGAACCAGGGACAATTGAACTAGTGACAACTGAACTAGTGACCAGTTACACCGTCACCGACTCTAGTCACCCCGCCACCGACTCCAGTCACACCACCCAGTCACACCGCCACTGACTCCAGTCACACCGCCACCGACTTCAGTGGCGGTTCAGTCACTCACTGGTTCAGTTGTCACTGGTTCAGTTTTCACTGGTTCAGTTGTCACCGGTTCAGTTGTCCCTGGTGCAGTTGTCACTGGTTCAATTGTCACTGGTGCAATTGTCACTGGCTCAGGTATCACTGGTTCAGTTGCCACAGGTTCAGTTGTCACTGGTTCAGTTGTCACTGGTGCAGTTGTCCCTGGTGCAATTGTCACTGGTTCAGTTGTCACTGGTTCAGGTGTCACTGGTTCAGTTGTCACTGGTCAAGTTGTCACTGGTCAAGTTGTCCCTGGTGTCAAGTTGTCCCTGGTCCAGTTGTCCCTGGTTTAGTTATCACTGGTTCAGTTGTCCTGGTTCAGTTGTCACTGGTTCAGTTGTCACAGGTTCAGTTGTCACTGGTTCTGTTGTCACTGGTTCAGTTGTCACTGGTTTAGTTGTCACTGGTTCAGTTATCACTGGTCCAGTTGTCACTGGTCCAGTTGTCACTGGTCCAGTTGTCACCGGTTTAGTTGTCCCTGGTTCAGTAGTCACCGGTTCAGTTGTCCCTGGTTCAGTTTTACTGTTTCAGTTTTACTTTTC
>JAXIVJ010013233.1:0-37852 GCA_036785665.1 Chirona hameri
TACATGTCAGGCGAGGTCAGCTGAACATGTTCGTGAACTTTTTTTTCCGAGAACAAAATTTGCTTATCTTGGAAGATGTTTGCTTGGAGAAATTTGGAGAAAATTTTGGAGAAATTTGCTTATCGGAAAGTTGGGTTGGTGACGTCATATTTTTTTGCTTGTTTTAATAACAGGAAAATCCTTTGTGCTGCCAAATGCATGGCACAATGTTTTGTAGACATCTAATGCGCAGAAAAATATAAACTATTTTATAACATGCCAGGGTGTTATGACTGTTGCAGCGTGAACCCGAGGGTCCCCCGCTGTGGCCGATCGCTCCGCTTCCTGTTGTCCCGCCGACAGACTGCGATGGTTTTGGACGTATATTCTTGGTCGTTACAGTAGCACGTACGCTCGCTACGCTGGCCGCTGCCTGACTGCCGCGCGCCGTGCTGGGCCATAGGTGCGCCATCTGCAGCGTCCTAACGGTACTAGGGCTTGTGCGCCAACCGCTAGAGGTCGCGACACGACACCCTACCTCCCCTTACCTGGTGCACTGTAAACAGATTCAAAAGTCGCGGGAGCGCAGACACGAACGACCACCGCCAATGACAACGAACTATAGCCTACGAAGTAACTAATTAGCTCCTACCTTGGCGCGCAAACACAAACATAAATGAATAACGCTAACCGATAGCTGAATTCTCCCTGAATAATCTAAATACACTTTACCCAGACACGCCGCCCTCGAATGCATTATAAACAAAACTCAAACTACACTGCACGTGGGCGGGTGCGTTACATTTCGGCGATTAGCCGGCGGGTCGCCTTCCGCAGCCGACCGGACACACACCTACCGGCGTCAGGCGCTGCCCCGCGGTCACTGCCGTCTGTCGCTCTGGCTCTGTCGGCTCCAGCGCCGTCAGCTCCAGCTCCAGCTCCGTCGGCTCCAGCTCCGTCAGCTCCAGCTCCGTCGGCTCCAGCTCCGTCGGCTCCAGCTCCGTCGGCTCCAGCTCCGTCGGCTCTAGCTCCGGTTGACGCGCCTCCGCCAGCTCCAGCTCCTGCTGATCCGCCTCCGCCAGCTCCAGCTCCTCCGCCTCCGCCAGCTCCGGCTGCTCCGCCTCCGCCAGCTCCGGCTGCTCCGCCACCGCCAGCTCCGGCTGCTCCGCCACCGCCAGCTCCGACTGCTCCGCCACCGCCAGCTCCGGCTGCTCCGCCTCCGCCCGCTCCGGCTGCTCCGCCACCGCCAGCTCCGGCTGCTCCGCCTCCGCCAGCTCCGGCTGCTCCGCCTCCGCCAGCTCCGGCTGTTCCGCCTCCGCCAGCTCCGGCTGCTCCGCCACCGCCAGCTCCGGCTGCTCCGCCACCGCCAGCTCCGTGGTGACGCCCGGGCGCGGCGCGTCCGGCTTCTCGGCCTGCCCACTCCGCGGCACCGCGGGTGTCGCTGTCGGCCGGGGCTGTGGCGTCATCAGCGGTCTCTCGGTCGCCCGCTGCCAGCAACTGGTCGGCGTGTCGGGACCACACTGCGTCGCCGATGTCGACTTCGTACGACACTGGCCCCGGCCGCGCCACCACTTTGCCGCGGATCCACTTCTGGCGGCCGCCGTACGCTCGAGTCCACACCGCCGCTCCCAGTCTGAACTCGCGTACACGGCCTCCCGCCGCCAGTTGCTGATCTACTCTCGCCGCTCGCAGGGTGGCGTCTGCGCTGGGCACCAGCAGGTTGAGTCGGGTGCGCAGATTCCGGCCGTACATCAGCTCTGCCGGCGTCCGCCCCGTCACGGCGTGTGGGGTCGAACGATAGGCCAGCAGGAACCTCGCCAGCGCCCGCTCCGCGGAGACACCGGCCGCCGTGGCCGCCTTCAAGCTGCCCTTCAGCGTGCCGACAGCTCGCTCCGCCAGTCCGTTGGACGCTGGGTGGTACGGCGCCACGCGCGTGTGTCTGATGCCGTTTGCCGTCATGAACGTGGCAAACTCCTCACAGGCGAATTGAGGGCCGTTATCGCTCACTAGCTGCACCGGGAGTCCCAGCCGGGCGAACACATTGCGCATGGCCGCCACCGTCCGCTCAGCCGTCGTCGACTTCATGGCCAGCACCTCTATCCACTTGGTGTAGCTGTCCATCATCACCAGGTAGCTGTATCCGAGGAGCGGCCCAGCGAAGTCGACGTGGACGCGCTCCCACGGACCGCCGGCCGGTTCCCATGGGTGACGGACGGCGTGGGGCGGCGCGGCACGCTTGGCTGCGCACGCCGCGCAGTCCCTGGCCGCCGCCTCCAGCTCCGCGTCCAATCCTGGCCACCACACGAAGCGCCGGGCCAGCTGTTTCATCCGAACACCGCCGCAGTGTCCCTCATGTAGCTCAGACTTGATCTGGGTGCGGAGAGCCGCCGGTATCACCACCCGGCCTCCCCACAGCACGCAGTCCGCGTCCGTGGAGAGCTCCTCCTGGCGCGTCTTGTACGGCACGAGGTCGGGATCGACGACCGCGTCCCAGCCGGACCTGACCGCCGCCAGGACCCGCGCCAGCACTGGATCCCGGCGGGTCGCCGCAGCGATGTCCCTCGCTGTCAACGCCGGCCCGCCCTCCATCAGGTGCAGAACGCTGCCCCAGCGCCCGTCTGCCTCCTCCCGGACGGCTGCGGCCTCTTCCGCCGGGTTTGGCACCGGCAGCCGCGAGAGCGTGTCGGCCACTCTCATTTCCTCCGTCCGGCGCAGCTCCACCTGGTACTGGTAGGCGGCCAGCTGCAGGGCGTACCGCTGCATTCGAGCGGCCGCGAGCGACGGCAGCTCCCGGTCCGGGCTCAGGATCCTGGACAGCGCTCTGTTGTCCACCACCAGCGTGAACTGTCGTCCGAACAGGAACTGATGGAACCGCCGGATGCCGAAGGAGACTCCGGCCGCCTCCTTCTCGACCTGAGCGTACTTGCGCTCTGTCGGAGTCAGCGTCCGTGAGGCGTAGACCACCGGCCGCTCCAGTCCATCTGGCGTCACCTGGAACAGAGCAGCTCCCAGCCCAGTTGAGCTGGCGTCAGTTACCAGCTTCAGAGGCAGCGCGGGGTTGTACCTCATCAGCACCGGCGCGGAGGACAGCATCTTCTTCACCTTGCTGACCGCCGCCGAGCAGTCCGCCGTCCAGCGCCACCGCACGTCCTTCTTCAGTAGCGCGTAGAGCGGCGTCAGGGTGGTCGCCAACTCCGGTAGCAGTCTCTGGTAGTAGCTGATGGATCCGATGAACGACTTCAGCTCACAGACGTTGGATGGTTCAGGCGCCTCCATCACCGCCGTTGTCTTGTGCTTCAGCGGCTTGAGCTCTGTCGGAGTGACCTCCCAGCCCAGGTAGGTCACACTTTCAGCATTGAACACACACTTCTCCTTCTTCAGACGCACCCCATTGGCCTTCAGTCGTTCCAGCACCTTGTCCAGCCGCTCGACCAGCTGCTCCTGTGACTCAGCCGTCACCAGCAGGTCGTCTAGGTAGCACACCACCCCGTCCAGACCATCAGTCACCTGGTCGATGACGGACTGGAACAGAGCACCGCAGGTGGCTATGCCGTACGGCAGGCGGTTCATGCGATATGCTCCTTGCTGCGTCGTCACAGTAGTCAGGTCCCTCGACTCCTCCGTGAGCTCACACTGTTGGTAGGCGCTTCTGCAATCCAGTTTGGCAAATCTTTTGCCCTGGATGCTTGCGAACAGCTCTTCAGGTGTCCTCAGGGGGTGCTTCATGGCCTCCAGCTGCTGGTTTACAGTGACTCTATAGTCTGCACAGAGTCTCACCCCATCCTGCTTCGGGATAGGCACCAGAGGAGTGCCCCAGCCACTGAACTTGCCGGCCTCCACCTTCTCTGCAACTCCCTCCTGCACCCAACGGTCCAGCTCTCTTTCCACCAGAGGTTGGAGCGCGAAGGGCACCGGTCTGGCCTTCCGGTACACAGGCTTCGCCCCTCGCTTGAGCTTCAGGCTCACCTTTATGGGGATTTTGCCCAGCTCGGCACTGAACACCTCCTCGTGCTTCGCCAGGACCTCACCCAACTTCTGCCTCTCTTCCATCTGCAGTACCTGTCGTGGCACCAGCTTCAGTGCTGACACCCAGTCTCGGCCCAGCAGGTTGGTGGCTTTCTGCAGGTCTGCGACCACCAGCCTCAGCTTGCCCTGACCCTGGGCGTGCCGCACCTGCACCATCCCCTCCCCCTTGATCGGGATGGTATGTCCAGTGTAGGACGACAGCGACAGATTAGACGACTGCAGGCGCAGGCCAGGGACCTTGGCGTTGGCCCCTACAATGGTGACAGGGCTGCCTGTGTCCACTATGAAGGACATGGGCATTCCGTTAACCTCGAGGGTCACCTCCTGTGGAGCCGCATGGTTCCGACCCTCCACGTTCCACAGGTCCAGCTGACCAACTTCTGGGTCAGCTTCAATCTCCTGGACCCTCCTGGTGCCAGCCCGGTCGGTGCAGTCCTTTTTGAAGTGCCCTGGTTTCCTGCAGCGGAAGCACACAGGCTCCCGCCGCTGCCACTGAGGATGTGCACGCTGCTGCTCCCGTGATGTTTTCTGAGGGCACTGGGCCTTGAAGTGACCCATCTGGCCACACCTGAAGCACCCCCTGCCGCCCCCTGCCACCAGCTGGACAGGCTCAGCTGCAGGGCCGGGGCCCCTCATTTGAGCAATGAGGGCCTGGGTCCGCTCCATTGCCGCCGCCGCCATCACCACATCTTGTAGGGTTAATTCCTCGCCCTTCTCTGCGGCGCGCTGTAGCAAGCGCTCCTGCAGCTTTCCGTGGGTCCCAGCCAGGCACTGGTCCCGGACCTCCTTGTCAACGGACTGGGACGGGAAGCCACAGCGGCTCGCGGCCACCCGCAGCCTGGCCAGGTAGGCGTCAAAGTTTTCACCCGCCCCCATCTTTACAGTCTGTAAGGCCAGCTTCTCCGCAATGGTGTTGCGGGCTGGGGCGAGGTAGGCCGTTAGCTTGGCCTTGCACACCGCATAGGCCCCGCCCCCCTCCACTCCCGCCGGCTCTGGCAGGGTGGGGTACACCTGCTGTATATCAGGTCCGATGAGGTGGAGCAGGATGGCTTTTCTCCGCGCTTCGGCCGTCACCTCGATGGCCTCCAGGTACAGCTCCACGCTGTCCAGCCACCGGCCGAAGTCGCCGCCCATCACAAACCTGTCCACCCCCGGCAGCATGGACGCCGCCATTGTTGTTTACGTCCGCGAGTCAGCTGGCGCGCGAACAGCTGGCGCGCGATGACGTCAGCTGGATGACGTCACCCACCAGTTCCCGCCACTGCCGCGCCGCGGCGCCACCGGCTTCCGGCAAAATGGCGGTCGCTCGCCACTTTCGCCGCAGCCACCACGGGGTATCTGTGGCCTACCGACCGGGTCCCTGGAGCACCTGGGTATCCGGCAAACTGCCACCCGCTCCACACCACGTCACTGCCCAGCGTCCGCCACACACTCCGCGCCGCACACGCACCGTTCCGACCACTCGTCCGGCACGCACAGTCCACCGCGCGTCGCCGCCGCTGTTGCACGTCTGAGTTCGAATACTCGTCGCCAGGTGTTGCAGCGTGAACCCGAGGGTCCCCCGCTGTGGCCGATCGCTCCGCTTCCTGTTGTCCCGCCGACAGACTGCGATGGTTTTGGACGTATATTCTTGGTCGTTACAGTAGCACGTACGCTCGCTACGCTGGCCGCTGCCTGACTGCCGCGCGCCGTGCTGGGCCATAGGTGCGCCATCTGCAGCGTCCTAACGGTACTAGGGCTTGTGCGCCAACCGCTAGAGGTCGCGACACGACAATGACGTCGCAAGCAAATGGTACCACTAAATATTGATTGATTGATTGATTTATAAATAAATATTTAGCGTTAAATATTTAACTGGTACCATTTGCTTGCGACGTCATAACACCCTGGCTCACTAGCGGTCCCAGGCGGCCAACTGCTGCAACAACTCCAGGTGATAGTGCTAGCCTCTAGATTGCGAACCACCCGGGGATCGATAAATGAAAGACGAAAATATTCCATGGCTGACCTTAAAACAAGTCGACTATCATTACCAGTTGGGTAAAGAGAGACGACGCTGTCGGTTTAGAGGCCCTATTCAAATACACATGGGCCTTATTTTGTACAGATGTCAAAATCAAACTCGAATATCTTTTTGATTAGATCATTGTGGTTGTGTTAACTGCCACCATAATTAATTTAAATGCCAAGCCATCAAAATGGCTATCCCAACTCAAATATAATGTTAAGGTGGGCAGGGGCGTAGGCAGATTTGTTTTCTCTCCAGGGAGGGCCCACATAATTCAAACAGTACAGTATGTTGTATGTTGTAAAACAACGACAAATAACTCGACAACGAATTTTTTTTTTTTTTTGTTGAGTCAAAAACTCAAAATTTCGAAAATCCGCGATAGCCATTTTCAATATAATGTCATTTCCTTTCTTTCGGCGTTTTTTATTTACAATTTTCTTCAAAACTCGATTTTCTACGATTTTCCAAACATTTATTGTTTTTATTGTTATTAAAACGTCATTATCTGCTAAAGTACACCACCATTTCCATTGAAATGTTGTGATAAGACGTATAATTGATGCAGCATAAGGTACTGAAAGGTTGCCGTCGATATCTATCATTGTTTTCAAGTTATTGAGAAAATCAGGGGGCAGATTCTGTCACCTCCAGCGGAGCGCAGGTTAATGAAAATATTATCCTGAATCTTCTTCAATTCAGATTCAGGAAACAACACAGTACGTACATTCCGATTGTGCATATCTACGAGGAAGTTACACAATCTCTACAAAATAACGAAGTAACATACTCTTTATATCTTTATTTACTTAAGCTTTGCTTTGCTATATATAAGCTTTGGATACGGTTCACTTATAAATTTTCTTGAAAAAATACACCACATTGTGATACGAGGAGTTTCTACAACACGATAGTCATATCTCAACGCGCGCCCTGGAGGGCCTCTGATAATTACACGCCCAGAGGGGGGCGAATTCCGCCCCCCCTAAAATCTCGAAAACCACGCAACGTAGCGACAAGTGGAAAACGGCGTTAGATAGCTCGATACAAGCTCTATCGAATGTATATCGGTCTTCTTTTTTTAGGTCAGGTCAATATTGAGGTCACCAGAGATCATCAAAGGTCAGATTTTCCAGTTTTAGGACTTCGCTCCCGAAGCCCCCAAATATCTCAGGAACTATGATAGCTAGGAACAAACGGTAAAAACAATCAACAGCTCTTGAAATATGTAATCCCCATTTTTGTCCTCAAATTTGAGCTCAGGTCAATATTTTAGGCTCCAGAGATCATCAAATGTAAATTTTTGTTTTTGGCAAAACAGTTTTTCGCAAATAACTGTTTACCTAATGAAGACAAGGGACTATGTTTGTACGCCATCGTGTTTGTCTCGTCAAGGCGCTTCTAATTCAAATTCGTAGAAGGATGAGAAACATGTTTGCATGTTTTTTCTTCAGAAATCGAAGATTTCCACTGGGGACAGGACTTCCGTTTTTCGCTCCCCTGGTTATCTTCCGAACCAATAACCGCAGCGTCGACCTGCAGAGGTGGCCAAAGATCTCGTCTGGACACACATCCGGACAAACACGTTGGCCCGTACTTTCCTGAGCCACCCCCCAGTGTCGCTCAGGAAAGTACGGGCCAACGTGTTTGTCCGGATGTGTGTCCAGACGAGATCTTTGGACACCTCTGCAGGTCGACGCTGCGGTTATTGGTTCGGAAGATAACCAAGGGAGCGAAAAACGCCCCCCCCCCCCCCACAGCCAATGGCGTTCGGCTGGGACCCCAGCCAATCCCGGGTTAATACTCGTACATTGTCAAAGCCTTTTACTCCTCACAGACCTTACTACTTACCAGCATACACTGAAAAGCAATGATAACTTTGACTGGTCTTCCTTCGAGAGCCTCACCGGCGCTCGACCGGCAGACCACCTCTACCACCATAGGACCCTCTAAAGGACAGCAGAGGCCTTCTACAGATCGGCCTCTTAACCCTATTTGTAACAGGGGGGGGGGGGCAGATTCCGCACCCCCCCCCCCTCATGTTTTTCGCAGATATCTCCAGAACGGCTGGGAGCAGGCCCATGACATTTTCGGACTTTTCATAGAATTGAATACCGCATTTGGAGTAAAAAATTTGAGTTCTTAACCTGAACAGAGGCGGTTCCAGGGTACAGTTTTGGGTGGGTTCGGAGGCGATATTTGGCGATAATACGGAAATGCGATCGTCACGGTTTCTTCGTAAGTGCCTCAAGTATGAAGGAGTTACATCGGTTCACGGTGATTGCAACAAGTGAAAATTAGTTGATGTTAATGAAATATCATTACAATTTCATGGCAGAGGCGGTTTCAGGGGCTTGAAAAGGGGGGGTTTCCAGGAAGTATTCAATGCTTGGCGGGAAGCAAATAGAGCAATGTAAGGGGCATTTATAGTTATCAAGATGTAAAAGATAGCTTCTGCTTCCATTATTTGCATAATTTATTACATATAGAGTTTCAGGGGCGTGTTCAGGCACATGCAAAGGGGGGTGACTGGCTTGGTGATGACGATATGCCAGCGATAACGGCGCAATAGACGGTTAGCTTATAATTATATATGCACATATGAGGCCAGGAAAGGGAATAAAGTCATTTTTGTTGCAGAGGCGCGCTCAGGAATGGAAGAAAGGGGGTCATATTATTGCAAGGAACTAAGAGGCATGGGCGTACAATGACATAACATACTGTAGTTTTCGGATGAAACACGCACCACAGGCTACTATACGAACGATTATAAGATAATAAGCGAGTCCAGGTAGGGTAAAAGGGGGGTAAGCAATGTTAATTGAAGTTGTAAGTGAAATCGTCGCTGTTGACTAGTTAGTATCATAATAGCGGATAATATACTTATAAAAAGGTATTGAGCCGCCCCAGTTTGGATCCTGGATACGCCTATGATGAAGTACAACATGCAAAAAGGAACTATCTACGGTCAGCAACATATTTATAGTGCTGGGTAGCAACTTGTCTGCTGTTAATATTTTTTTCCAATTTTACCCCCCCCCCCCTTTTTCACCAACCTGGTACCGCCTATGGCAAAAAATATGATTTTTAACTGTTTTGTCTAATTTCACAATCACATACTATTTCATTTTTTTTTTATAAAAAAAACATCAAAAAATGGTTTAATTACGCATTTACTTCACCCCCATATTGAGTGACCTGCACACGCCTATGATTTTTGAATTTTAAAACGCCACTATCATATATCAATTTCCAATTCAATTTCTATCGATTCGTGTTAATTGTGTTCAAATCGGTCGATAAACATGAAAGCTATGTTGGATCAAAAATACCACTAAAATTTGTGGTTTTTGCCCCCCTGTTGCCCCCCCCCCCCCCCCCTATCAAAAATTTAGATTTGTTTGTTATTTAGAAATGTAGATCGTGTTGAGGGGAACCAAACGCCGTTTCATTTTTGCAAATCGGACGGGTAGATCTCGAGATCTCCGGGGGGGCTGGTGGGCTCCTGTTATAAATAGGGGTAGCCAGGAGCCTGTTACAAATAGGGTTAATGGCCGACAGAGGCCTCTCTACAGATCGGCAGGGCCCTCTAAAGGCCAGCAGAGGGCCCTCTACAGATTGGTGAGACACTGCAGATCGACAGGGCCCCCTAAATGCTGGAAGAGGGCCCTCTACAGGTCGGCAGGGCCATCTAAATGCCGGCAGAGTCCCTCTGCAGATTGGCAGGGCGATCTACAGATCGGCAGGGCCCTCTAAAGGCCGACATGGCCCGCTAAAGGCCGGAAGGGCCCTCTAAAGGCCGGAAGGGCCTTCTAAAGGCCGGCAGAGAGCCCTCTATAGATTAGCTGAGGCACTCTGCAGATCGAAAGGGCCCCTAAAGGCTGGAAGAGGGCCCTCTACGGGTCGGCAGGGTCCTCTACAATCTACATGCTCCACAATTGTCTATTAATTTATATATCTTTTTGTTAAACAAAATAAACTGAAACTGAAACTGAAACAAGCTGGAAGGGCTCTCTAAAGGCCGGCAGAGGGCCCTCTACAGATCGGCAGGGCCCTCTAAAGGCCAGCAGAGGGCCCTCTACAGATTGACTGGGATACTCTGCATATTGACAAGACCCCTAAAGGCTAAAAGAGGGCCCTCTACAACCGACAGGGGCCCTCGAAATGCCGGCAGGGAGCCATCTGCAGATCGGCAGGGCCCTTTAAAAGCTGGTAGAGGGCCCTCTCAACACTGGCTGGGGCCCTTTTGTGCGTATTTACATATACATGCCTTTAACAGACAAGCAATTGAGCTGTTATTTATTCGTTTTACGATTTTTTTGGTTCGTGTGCGTTCTTTTATGCGACGTAAGGCGTTTTGCGGGGCCTAGCACCATCCAAAAACTGGGGCATTCGGCCCCAGGGGGCCCTCGCTCGGTCGCCAGAGGGGTCCACCTGGCCTCCAGGGGGGGGGGGGGGGCATGGCCCCTTGCCCCCTCCCTTGCCTACGCCCTTGAAGGTAGGATAGTCCCTTTAAGAGTGGGAAGGTCTAATGAAGTGAAATAAATGAAATTAATAAATTATCCGACCAGCTGCAGCATTGAATGTGACCCGGCAACTTACCGTGAGCAGCGTCCAGGCAGAGCTGCCGGTCGACACGATGTCCAGGCAGACGCCCTGGTAGTCGAACATGCCGACCTTCTTGTAGACTTTGTGCTCCACCAGCGCTTCCATCACGGTGCCGTCCACGTCGCCGAAGAACTTGCCGGTCTGCTCGTGCCGTTTAGAGACTAGCACGAAGCCAGAGTCGTCGAGCAGGTAGCAGTCGAGGCTGTCCGAGGCGCACGTCTGCGTGCAGTTCCCCAGCGACGGACACTGCGGTACACGACACCGGCGGGTGACGGCAGTGGCGACGGACGGAGGCAGCAGATGATCAGCAGAACAAGATCGGTGTGGCTACGGCACGACATGAACACGGGAAGGCCGCAGAGCTCCATTACTTGATTGATGACATATGTCAGACGCTGGCATTTCTGGGTGTTGTCATACAAGTGTAGGCATATTGTTCGAGCCTCGTCTGATACCACCACTCCCAGCAGCATCCTCAATCCTCATTATCATCATCATCCACTATCCAACCCACCCAACCAACTCCTCCCTCCAGCCGCCCCACCCAGCCACCTCCCCCGGAGCCGCCTGTGCCGCCACTCACGCTGGCCGTGGAGAGGAACTTCTCGCGGAAGGTCGAGTGTAGAAACTGCATGCCAACGACGGCGGCCGGCGAGCTGTGCATGCGGTCGCGCACAAACACGGCCTGCGCCACCGTCACCAGCGAGTCGTTCCGCAGACCGGCGTCGAACGGCACCGAGTAGACGAACGAGCGCTTGTCGTTCACGTGGTAGTCGACGGCGCGCTTGTACCACACCTCGTCCGTGGCGCGGACCGCCGTGAATTTCCTGTGAGAGGACAGCCAGTCGTGTGTCAGACCCAGCCGAGTCACGGCTGGGTCTGACACGGTCCACCTGCCGTGCTCCCTGCACGGTCACTGTGTGCAGTGTCAAGTGCCACTGTGTGTCAAGTGGTCAAATGCCACTGTGTGTCGAGTGGTGTCAAGTGTCACTGTGTGTCAAGTGGTGTCAAATGTCACTGGTGTCGAGTGGTGTCAAATGTCACTGTGTGTCAAGTGGTGTCAAATGACACTGGTGTCGAGTGGTGTCAAATGTCACTGGTGTCGAGTGGTGTCAAGTGCCACTGTGTGTCAAGTGGTGTCAAATGACACTGGTGTCGAGTGGTGTCAAATGTCACTGGTGTCGAGTGGTGTCAAGTGCCACTGTGTGTCAAGTGGTGTCAAATGACACTGGTGTCGAGTGGTGTCAAATGACACTGATGTCGAGTGGTGGCAAATGTCACTGGTGTCGAGTGGTGGCAAATGTCACTGGTGTCGAGTGGTGTCAAATGTCACTGGTGTCAAGTGGTGTAAAATGTCACTGGTGTCGAGTGGTGTCAAATGTCACTGTGTGTCGAGTGGTGTCAAGTGTCACTGTGTGTCAAGTGGTGGCAAATGTCACTGGTTTCGAGTGGTGTCAAATGTCACTGTGTGTCTAGTGGTGTCAAGTGCCACTGAGTGTCAAGTGGTGTCAAGTGCCACTGTGTGTCGAGTGGTGACAAATGTCACTGGTGTCGAGTGATGTCAAATGTCACTGGTGTCGAGTGGAAGTCGTCAGTGACCGTGTGCTGCTGCTGCACAGAACTGACAGCCGAACATAGGCCATCTGAATCGGATCTTATGATATGCATGGATCCGATTTTTGGCCCACATGTTGAAACTGGTAACATCTGCATGAAGTGCACATCATCCCTTGCACTCTGTGTTTCAGGGCTCCTCCGCATTCGAAACCCCGTATCTCCGCCTTTTGCGGTGGGATCTGCAGGCAATGTGGGTATGACTAGTTTACATCCGGAGCTAGTGACCGTGCGCCTCCGAACTAAACCCACTGATCGATCATTACTACACCTATCCGTGTACCGTGCCAATGCCATGCAGCGTATCGCCGCTGGTGTCACAGAGCGGCGACGATTGAGTGCGCGCGTGTCTCCACTGCGCACGTTCGCTCACAGATTATCGGGCTCGATGTCCGCCTCGGCGCCCTCCGGCCAGTAGCTCTTCCAGCGAGTGAAGCCGGACCGGGTGGCCACGAAGCTGTGCACGGCCCCGAACGTGTTGAACTGCTCATCCCTGAAACGGACACTCCGGTGACGAACGGAGCATTTGGCGCAGCCTGGCTCCTGCGATCCTGCGATGTACAATGCATTATGCACGTCATCTGTGGCCATGTAAGGAGCTTTTTGAGAGAGAGAGAGAGAGAGAGAGAGAGAGAGAGAGAGAGGAGAGAGAGAGAGAGAGAGAGAGAGAGAGAGAGAGAGACGAGAGAGAGAAGAGAGAGAGAGAGAGAGAGAGAGAGAGAGAGAGAGAGAGAGAGAGAGAGAGAGACAGAGACAGAGACAGAGACAGAGACAGAGACAGAGACAGAGACAGAGACAGAGACAGAGACAGAGACAGAGACAGAGACAGAGACAGAGACAGAGACAGAGACAGAGACAGAGACAGAGACAGAGACAGAGACAGAGACAGAGACAGAGACAGAGACAGAGACAGAGACAGAGACAGAGACAGAGACAGAGACAGAGACAGAGACAGAGACAGAGACAGAGACAGAGACAGAGACAGAGACAGAGACAGAGACAGAGACAGAGACAGAGACAGAGACAGAGACAGAGACAGAGACAGAGACAGAGACAGAGACAGAGACAGAGACAGAGACAGAGACAGAGACAGAGACAGAGACAGAGACAGAGACAGAGACAGAGACAGAGACAGAGACAGAGACAGAGACAGAGACAGAGACAGAGACAGAGACAGAGACAGAGACAGAGACAGAGACAGAGACAGAGACAGAGACAGAGACAGAGACAGAGACAGAGACAGAGACAGAGACAGAGACAGAGACAGAGACAGAGACAGAGACAGAGACAGAGACAGAGACAGAGACAGAGACAGAGACAGAGACAGAGACAGAGACAGAGACAGAGACAGAGACAGAGACAGAGACAGAGACAGAGACAGAGACAGAGACAGAGACAGAGACAGAGACAGAGACAGAGACAGAGACAGAGACAGAGACAGAGACAGAGACAGAGACAGAGACAGAGACAGAGACAGAGACAGAGACAGAGACAGAGACAGAGACAGAGACAGAGACAGAGACAGAGACAGAGAGAGAGAGAGAGAGGAGAGAGAGAGAGAGAGAGAGAGAGAGAGAGAGAGAGAGAGAGAGAGAGAGAGAGAGAGAGAGAGAGAGAGAGAGAGAGAGAGAGAGAGAAAAAAAAAAATATGCTGGTGGGGCCTAATCTCAAATTGGTCGGTTAACAAGTGGGAAACTGCTACTGTTGACATAATGATATCTATTGGCTACAAATCGGATACCGAGCAAGAAGCAAGCGGCTGTGTAAAAGAAGAAAATGTTTTCCATTAAACTATTGTTTACCGAAATACTGAGCGGCAAAATATCGAGTGGTGACATTTGGTATGTGAAATATAGGTACTGAAAGGGAATGTCCCACCTTTTTGAAAGTTGTCGAATCACCCTTAATTGTATGTCTACATGTCAGGCGAGGTCAGCTGAACGTGCTCGTTAATATTTTTTAGAGAAAAAAAATGTTTGTCTTGGAAGATATTCAACTTTTAGTTTTAAGCGGAAAGTTGGGTTGGTGACGTCATATTTTTTAAAGGGAATAGTTCACCTTTAACATGGGGTTTTGGACTGAGATGGCAGATTTGTAGAGCACATCTAAAAATGGGTTGAGGTGAAAGAATTACCTCCCTACGTTAAGTAATTTCGACACAGGACTAGTGGGCCCGGTTTCATGTCCGCTGTTCCGGGCCACGGTCGGGACATGAACGCTCGCTGCCGGAGGCAGGTACACTTTCTGGTACGTAGTCTCTGATCACGACTTCTCGTTAATATCCGCTCAGCCTCCCGGGCGGCGCGGCGGCCCCTTGTCAGAGACTGTACTTGGCGTCAGGCGGAGCCAGAACGCCAGCTGCTGTCGTACGATTTTTCGTGAAATGCAAAGCGAAACTTACTTCTTTCTCAACATATATCCATCTCAGATGTCCAAACGAAAGTCATATTGGTAGTTTTGAGCTCAAGATGCACCGTATGGTTGAATTTCAAGACAGCTTTCAAGGTGATCTATTTCCTTTAATAACCGGGAAATATTTTGTGCTGCCAAATGTATGGCACAATTTTTTGACATCTATTGGGCAGAAAAAGCGAACCACCCCCCCCCCCCGTGCCTAGATTGGCTAGCACTATCAGCTGGAGTTGTTGCAGCAGTTGGCCGCCGCTACCAGTTGGCCGCCGCAGGGACCGCTAGTGAGCCAGGGTGTTATGACGTTGCAAGGAAATGGTACCACTAAATATTGATTGATTGATTGATTTATAAATAAATACATATTTAGCGTTAAATATTTAACTGGTACCATTTGCTTGCGACGTCATAACACCCTGGCTCACTAGCGGTCCCTGGCGGCCAACTGCTGCATCAACTCCAGGTGATAGTGCTAGCCTCTAGATTGCAAACCACCCGGGGATCGAGAAATGAAAGACGAAAATATGGCAAGGCTGACCTTAAAACAAGTCGACTATCATTACCAGTTGGGTAAAGAGAGACGACGCTCGGGGTTTAGAGGCCTTATTCACATACACATGGGCCTTATTTTGTACAGATGTCAAAATCAAACTCTAATATCTTTTTGATTACATCATTGCGGTTGTTTTAACTGCTACATACTTAATTTCAATGTCAAACCGTCAAAATGGCTATCTGAACTGAAATATAATGTTAAGGTGGGATAGTCCCTTTAAAGGGAATGTTTCACCTTTCTGAAAGTTGTCAAATATACGCTGGTTGTAGACGAAAATATGAAGTAAGTGTTGCTGAAAACGATGGTGATATTTTTATCTCTCGAAAAGTCACTTAACTACGCCGCTGATTGGCTGACAAAGTGGGATTGGCTGACAAAGTGGCATGGGTGTCGATTTATGTACTTTTGAGGTGGCCCTCGGCCCCCTAATGTTGAGTTCGCCCCCCCCCCCATGTCTCTCTCTCGCCCCCCCCCCCAATGTTTTCTGGCCACTGGTGTATCCAAGGGGGGCGTAAGAGCCAAGCACCCCAAATCGCCCAAAGAATGGCGGATTTTCTAATTTAAAGGGACTCCCACCTTTTTGAAAGTTGTCGAATAACACTTAATTGTATGTCTACATGTCAGGCGAGGTCAGCTGAACATGTTCGTGAACTTTTTCCGATTTTTTTATCTTTGAAGATATTCGACTTTTAGTTTTAAGCGGAAAGTTGGGTTGGTGACGTCATTTGATTTTGATTTTAATAACAGGGAAATAATTTGTGCTGCCAAATGTATGGCACAATTTGTTGTGGACATCTTTTGCGCAGAAAAAGCGAACCACCCGGTGTCTAGATTGGCCAGCACTATCAGCTGGAATTGTTGCAGCAGTTGGCCGACAGGGACGGCTAGTGAGCCAGGGTGTTATGACGTCGCAATCAAATGGTACCACTAAATATTTATTTATTTATTTATTTAAAAAATAAAATAAAATATTTAGCGTTAAATATTTAACCGGTACCATTTGCTTGCGACGTCATAACACCCTGGCTCACTAGCGGTTCCTGGTGGCCAACTGCTGCATCAACTCCAGCTGATAGTGCTTGCCTCTAGATTGCGAACCACCCGGAGATCGAGAAATGAAAGACGAAAATATTTCAAGGCTGACCTTAAAACAAGTCGACTATCATTACCAGTTGGGTAAAGAGAGACGACGCTGTCGGTTTAGAGGCCCTATTCAAATACACATGGACCTTATTTTTTACAGATGTCAAAATCAAACTCGAATATCTTTTTGATTAGATCATTGTGGTTGCTTTAACTGCTACCATGCTTAATTTCAATGCCAAGCCATCAAAATGGCTATCTCAACTCAAATATAATGTTAAGGTGGGATAGTCCCTTTAAACGAAAGTCTACGCAACTTTTACAAAGAAAGTTTCCTTTTACATCACCTATTGATGCATACAAAAGCGAAATCCGATAAGTTTTAGAATTGTGACTTCTTGGGATTTGGCCCCCAAACCAGCGATTATTCACGTCTAAGCGTCGTTTATGGGATTAATATGAACCGCGGCAAACTTTAATAACAACCACTTTAGGTTAGGGTGCCTCCTTGCCTCGTTTTCCATTCCAACGGATACTGTTCGGGTCGGATCTGTACCGAGTAAATTTATAAATCAATGAGGAATCAAGGAATATACCACCGACCAAATATCTGTATATTCACCGAAAGGATTTTTGTTGTTGTCGTAAATGAATCGTCTCCCAAAATTCTGAATCAGCTGTGAAGGGGCGTAGCCACGGGAGGACCTGGGGGTTTTCGGTCCCCCGTGGGACTCCACAGGGCTCCGCGTAGGTCTATAAGTTGTGCATGCTTTCCATTTGAAATAGACCAAGAACCGATCAGATTGTAGATAGTAGCCACGGGAGGACCTGGGGGTGTGCGGCCCCCCGTGGGACTCCACAGGGCTCCGCGTAGGTCTATAAGTTGTGCATGCTTTCCATTTGAAATAGCCCAAGAACCGCTCAGATCAGACCTCACTTTTCGTCTTCGGAACCTCTGCAGGCCAGATTGCGTCCCCTCCCTGCAGTACCGAGTGGGCCCTCTGGAGGTCAGAGTGGGCCTTTGGAGGTCAAAGTGGGCCTTCCAGAGTGAGCCCTCCTGGGGCCAGAGTAGTATGCCTTCCGGAGGCCTGGGTGACCCTCTGGAAGCCAGAGTGGACCCTCTGGGGGCTGGCCAGAGTGGGCCCTTTGGACGTCAAAGTGGGCTTTCTGGACGCCAGGTGAAGCTATTGGAGTCTAAAGAGCTCTGAGTCATTCTGAGAGAGCCCTCAGCCGGTCTGAAAGAGTCCTTAGTCGGGCTGAGGAAATACGTATTGGCCTGAAAGGGCAGAGGCGTCGCTACCGGGGGGGGGGGGGGGTCCGGGTGCCCCGGACCCCCCACTTTTGAACGGGCGCCGAAGGCGCCCCCTCAAAAAGTGGGTCTGTTCTGGGTTTTGAGAGGGCGCCGGAGGCGCCCCTTTAAAAAAAACTCACAAAAATAAAACCAAGGGAAAACAAAAACAAAACACCAAAAATGCCCCGCCAGTATGTGTGCGCCCCTATGTCAGTGAGGGCCCAAGCCAGTGGCGAACCGAGTATACGGTCATTCAGGGCATGACCTGGTCCTTTGGACCCGAGTCGCCCATGCAAAGCTGGTATTCAGTGACGGCGCCCCTCCGGCCAGTGACGGCGCCACTCCGGCCAGTGAGGACGCTCCATCGGCCAGTGACGGCGCCCCCGACCAGTGAGGGCGCCCCTCTTCGGTCCGTGACAGCGCCCCTCCGGCCAGTGACGGCACCCCTCCGACCAGTGACGGCGCCCCATCCAGCCAGTGAAGGCGCCCCTCCGGCCAGTGACGGCGCCCCTCCGGCGAATGACGGAGCCCTCTAACTAGTGACTGCCCTCTCCGGCCAGTTACGGTGCCCCCCCCCCGCCCCCCACCGGTCAGTGACGTCGCCCCTCCAGATAGTGATAGTGCCCCTCCGGCCAGTGACGGCGCCCCTCTGGCTAGTGACGGCGCCCCTCCGGCCAGTGACGGCGCCCTCTAACTAGTGACTGCCCTCTCCGGCCAGTGACGGTGCCCCCCCCCCCACAGGTCAGTGACGTCGCCCATTCGGATAGTGATGGTGCCCCTCCGGCCAGTGACGGCGACCCTCCGGCCAGTGGCCATGCCCCTCCAGCGAGTGACAGCGCCCCTCCGGATAGTGACGGCGCCCCTCCGGCTAGTGACGGCGCCCCTCCGGCCAGTGACAGCGCCCCTCCGGCTAGTGGCGGCGCCCCTCCGGCTAGTGATGGCGCCCCACAAAATGTTAAAAGCACGACGAGCACGTGAGGAAGGAGAGGCGCCCCCCCCCCCCCTCCCCCCTGCAAAATTGCCCCTCAAGGCAATGACCTGGTCCTTTGTGAATTTATGCGCACGCCACTGGCCCAAGCTCATGGGCGCCCCTCTTCCAAAATGTGGCGCCCCTTTATTACAGTTGCGATGGCGACAAGATGCTTCCGAGGGCGGCAAGGTGTCTTCCAAGGGCGACATGGTGCCTTCTAAGGGCGGCATAATACGCTCTAAAGGCGGCAGAATGCCTTCCGAGGGCGGCAAGACGTCGTCTGATGGCGGCAAAATTACTTCCGAGGGCGGCATGATGCCTTCCAAGGGCGGTATAATGCGTTCTGAGGGCGGCAAAATGCTTTCCGAGGGCGGCAATATGTCTTCCGATGCGGCATGATACCTTCCAAGGGCGGTATAATGCGCTCTGAGTGCGGCAAAATTCTTTCTGAGGACGGTAAGTTGTCGTCCGAGGGCGACATGGGACCTTCAAAGGACGGCATAATGCACTCTGAGGGCGGCAGAATACCTTTCGAGGGCGGCAATACATCTTTTGAGGGCGGCCTAATGCGCTCTGAGGGTGGCAAAATGTTTTCCGAGAGCGGCAAGATGTCTTCCGAGGGCGGCATGATGCCTTCCGAGGGTGGCAAGATGTCTTCCGAGACCTTCCGAGGGCGGTATACTGCGCTCTGGGGGTGGCAAAATGCCTACCGAAGGCGGCAATACGTCTTCCGAGGGCGCCATGAACCATAATGCTTTCCGAGGGTGGCATAATGCGCTGTGAGGGCGGAAAGATGCCTTTCGAGGACGGCATGATGCCTTCCAAGGACGGCATGATGCCTTTCGAGGGCGGCAAGATGTCTTGCGAGGGCGGGTGGAGTTTCCTATTCAAATGGTGGGCCCCATCAACTTCCCGCTTTGCCCCACCAACTTTTGTCCGATTTGAACGGTCCCTGGCGTTAAAATGACCATTTTCACTTCAAACATGCAAAACAACCAGGCAATGTGATAGTTTGCCCCACTAACTTTTATCTGAAAAGATCCACCCATACTTCCGAGGGCGACGTGATACCTTCCGAGGGCGGCATAATGCGTTGTGAGTCGTGACTGCAGTCGGCGCCCCTACATGCCTCGCAGGGGGGGGGGGGGGGTGTCTGCGAGTGCAGGTGTCGCCTCTCCAGTCGTGAGTGCCGGCGGCACCCCTTTGGATCGGAAATGAGGCCCCTTTTGGACTGGAGATGACGACCCCAACAGCCGTATCCTCCCCCTCCCGAAATGTGTTCTCTGGTTGTGCGCCTGGGCCGATCCCTTTGATTATAATTCACCACTGTACCCGTCATGATGCACCGAAGAGATGGGTACCATTTGAATGTCTGTGGCGATTTACTGTTTGCAAGTTATTGGCTGATATTTTCTTTCCTTCCTTGATAAACTTTCCCTTAATTTTTTTCTTCATTGTGAAATCTGTTTACGGCAGCGCAGTTGCTATAGCAGAAGATCGACATAAACCGCGATGTTTTGTTTTACGTCGCGTTATTTTGAGTTCAGACCTCACAGGCAGTCATGAATAGGTATGTCCAACGTTAATGTGCAACAGGGGCGGATCTAGGGGGGGCAAAAGAGCCATGCCTCCCCCAAAGGTCCTGAAACTATGATTCCCCCCCCCCCACAAAAAAAAAAACGGTCGGACGTACAGTTGTAAAAATTGCCTTGGAAGCAGTCCGAATCCAGCTATCCACAATTAAAAACTTGAAAATTTCGCGCCGCTTCGCGGCGTCACATCAATGGCCATCGTCATAACGAGCCATCGCCATCGCCTTCGGTTCGTTGTAACGGTGAAATGAGTGAATAGCATGTTTAGCTTCTTATTCTCTACAAGGCCCACCGCCTATGTTTCTGGGTTTATCAGGCAAACCCGTAAAAATTTCGCGCCGCTTCGCGGCGCTAAATAACAAGTACCTACTATAACATGAAAATCCACATTAAAAAGGCTGCAAAGGCTTAAAACTACACCAATACAAAAATGGGGTATATTTTTTGCGTCATTTCAGCCGACCCCTGCACTCAAAAGTTATCGGCGACGCCCCTGGGTCCAGCTGACAATTGACATAGTTTTGCTCATTGTAAGGCAATGTCGGAACAATACAAACTGTAAGCTGACAGTTATCCTTTTTCGATATCCCAAAGGGTCGAAAGCGAAAAACACACAAAAATATCAAAATAAAGACATCATTAGAAATCGTGTGGTTGCAAAATAAAGTGGCCCAAATCCGGGAAGAAATTCTAAATTGGGGTAGGTAATGTCCGCTAAAAACGGTTTGCCCCCCCCTCCCCCCCACCCAAAAGAAAAAAGAAGAAAAAAAAACGGCCGGCTGGATCCGCCCTTGATGTGCAATGTGCAGTCCTTGCATAAGCGCGCGGCTGTGCAGGTGTATGTTTGTAGTTGTCAAAGCGGTATTTTTTCGATTGAAAACCAATACAAAATTGAATTGCCCGCTGCGTAACGTCGACATTTATATTCGATATTTCGTCTTGATTCGTCGATATCTATATATTCATGGTTCACCACCTCACCTCTTTTATGTGAAAGAGGAACCGGAAAATTAAGCAAGTGAAATTAGGGGTGGATCCAGGGAACAAGGGGTCACGGCCGCCCGAAAGGTCCTGAAACCATGATTTGCCCCCCCCCCCCCAAAAAAAAATCACGGTCGTCGGACGTGCATACCTACAGTTTAACTTTTTGGGGGGAGGAATACGCCACTGGATTTGCCCTCCCCCCCTTCACCCCTGAATGAAATCCAGCAAATTAATGGGGTTTGCGCCCCTCTAGGCCGGGCGGGGCGCCCGGCCTAGGTATGGCGCCCCCCTGGCAGTGGACCCCCCCCCCCCCACTTTTTAGAAGGTAGCGACGCCTCTGTGAAAGGGTCTAACTTTTTAGATATAGGTCGTAGTTTAGAGGCTAGCAATTGTGTTTGCGATTGGAGCTCGCTACGATTGCGGTTGGAAATTGCGATTGGAGCTCCAATCCACAACCGAGGGCGTTGTCAAGGGGGGCGTAGGGGATCATGACCCCCTCCTGGAGGGTAACCGAGATCGGCTTGAGGGGCCTTTGATCGGTTTGAGAGGGCCCTCGGTCGGCTTGAGGGGTCCTTGTTCGGTTTGAGGGGCCCTCGATCGGCTTGAGCCGTGGTCCTCAGTCGGCTTGACGAAGCCCTCGGTCGGCTTGAGGGTCCCTCAGCTGTCTTAGATAATATTTGCAGGCCAAACAGAGCTCATTCCAGGTTTAAGCGGGGCCCAGGCTGGTCTGAGAGGGCAATTGTCTGGGCCTGAGTGGACCCTGTAGCGATATGTGAGGTACCTCTTCTGGTTTGAGACGGTATTTCCCAGGCCTTGGAGCAATAGGTTCTTAATTTTCGTTCTGAAAGAACCTTTGCCAGACCTGGGAGAGCCCATGCTAACCTAAGAGGACCGTTTACCACTCTGAGAGGACCCTCAATTGGTCTTAATTTTGGTGTGTGGTTTGAGACCACACTACTGGCAATGTCGCGCCAGTCAAATTCTGGGTCACACTGCACGTGCGCACGTCCACACCCCATATTCCGTAACTCAGAAACGGCTGGAACGATTAAGCTGAAATTTGGTGTGTGGTTTTAGACCATACTACTGGCAATGTTGCGCAGGCACGTAGCCAAGGGGGGGGGGGCGGCGGGGTCGCCCCCCCCCCCCCCCCCGGAGGCCGGGAGGGCCCTTTTCGGCGCGCTGCGCGCGCCGAAAAGGGCCGACGAAACCGCGCGAAGCGCGGTATCATAGGTTCTTAACCACGCGAAGCGTGGTCTTTAGAGAGTTTAGAGCACTTTAGGGCCACCAGGGACCTCTTTGAAAGACCAGAGGGCCCCTTGGACGTTCAAAAGAGCCCTGTGCATGTCAGAGGGGCCCCTGGCCAGACCGAAGGGGCCCCTTAGCGGGTCAGAGGGCCCCTGAACACGTCGAACGGGCCCCTAGCCAGCACAGCGGGGCCCCTGAGAAGGCCGAGAGGTCCCTGAGCATGTCGGCAGAGCGACAAAGCGGCCAGCGTAGTCCTTTTCCAGGTCATAGGGGCCCTGAGCAGGTTGGAGGGCCCCTGGACAGACCAGAGGGCCCCTGGGAAGTTAAAAGGGTCCCTGTGCAGGTCAGAGGGGCCCTGACCAGACCGAAAGGGCCCCTAGGTGGGTCAGAAGGGCCCCTGGACATGCCGAATGAGCCCCTAGTCAGAACGGAGGGGCCCCAGGGCAGGTCGGAGGGCCCTCAGAGCATGTCGCAAGGCGACAAAGCAGCCAGCGCAGTCCCTTGCCAGGTTGGAAGGGCCCCTTAGAAGGCTAGAGGGCCCCTGGGGAGACCAGAGGGCTCCTGGAAAGTTCAAAGGGCCCCTGTGCAGATCGGAGGGGCCCCTGACCAGACCGAAAGGACCCCTGGGCGGGTAAGAAGGGCCTCTGAACATGCCGAATTGGCCCCTAACCAGACTGGAGGGGCCCTTGGGCAGGTCGGAGGGGTCCCTAAGCATGTCGGCAGGGCGACAAAGCAGCCAGTGCAGTCCCTGGCCAGGTCGGAAGGACCTCTGAACAGGCCGAATGGGCCTTTTGACACACAAGAGGGGCTTCTAGGAAGGTCAGAGGAGACCCTGGTCAGACCGGAAGGGCCAAAAGCCCGTAGAGATCGCAGATGAAGATTAAATACAAAGAAAACTTACTGCACAATAAAAATATTAAAAGCGGAGCTTTCGGGTATATTGTAACACCCTTCGTCAGGGTGTTACAATATACCCGAAAGCTTCGATTTTAATTTGTCTTCTAGAGTAAGCCCTCTTGGTATTTAATATATATCACGCACTCCACAACATGTCTTTTCGCGGATCCCAGATGAGTCCCTGAACAGGTCGGAAGGGCGTTGCAAAGGTCGGAGGGGCCCCTAGACCATCTGAAGGGACCCTGGGCCTTTCAACAGTATGAATGCAGTTGTCCAGGGAATAAAACTAAATATTTTCGCGCCGCTCCGCGGTGCAATGTAACTACAAATTCAATTATATGCGGGTTAGAAAAAAAATCGGCCCGATGTGTTATGTTGCTACTTTCCTATATAATTTGCCAAATAGTTCATTTAAGCACTTTTTACCGCACTTTTAAACGCACAATATAACATTTTTAGAGGTCTGCACCATACGCAATGCGACGCATTGATGAGAAAGCATATCCAGGGCATAATACTCAAAATTTTCGCGCCGCTCCTTGGCGCAATTTGTTTAAGAGTTCCAGGTCTTGAGCTTAAACAATATTCCAAGTTGTTATAGTTAATTCCAAATTGGTGTCGCTGGTTCCAAAGCTGATATGGCAGTCCCAGCCAGCATTTCGGTTGGGGAAAGCTCGGGAAGGTTGGGAAAGGCTTGGGGAAACCCAACTGTTCCCCAAACGATTGGGACACGTATGGGATTCCCCAATCGTTCCCCAATCGGATTTAGCCCCTTCGGGTCAGCGATTGGGGAAGCTTGGGATTTTCTTGGTTTCCCCGACCGGCTGAGTTGGGATTTGTTCGGGGAAAACGCACGATTGCGGATCTCAGAAACGCTTGGGATTTTCTTCGTTTCCCCAACCTCAGAATTGGGCTTTGCTTGGGGACATTGCACAAACACGGACCTCGGGAGTACTTGGGATTTTCTCCGTTTCCCCAACAATCAGAGTCTGGGATTTCTTTGGGAATCCGTACAAATTCAGACCGGCACATGCCCCCCAAGCCCCGGGCCATCAGCGGCGCACCATAATGGAGTGCGTGGGCGTAGGAACGTTTCAGAAGTGGGGGGGGGGGGGCAGAATCGATTCTGAAGTTGAGTCTTGCCATGCATCGCCGTAGGGTTAATGTTAAACATGCTCGAAAAGTAGGGGGTCCAAAGGAAGGCCAAACAATGATGACAGGGTGTATGATACGTGATATCCATGGAGCAATTGTACTGTATATACTTGTAATTTTAACGTGCATGCTAGGATAACTTTTTAACTACTTAACGGATTTGCAATCTGGAAAAAGATTCGGATTTCTCGTGCGATTCCCTATCCGAAAATATATAGTTTTTTATCTTCATGGGGGGCGCCACAATATAATTTTGGGAATGTTTGCGGAACGGAAAAGGCGTAACTTTGTTGTTTATCAATATTTTTTCAATCCGTTTTGTCCATAGCATTTCTCATGATAACGCGCATCTTTTATCTTTTTGATTTTTTTCCTAATTTTTCAGCTTTTTTGACTTTTCCAATGGAGATTTTCAGAAAACATCTATAAGAGCAAATAAAGAACGTAATACGCCGAGTAAGATACAAAAAAAAGGAAATCGGTCTTATAGTTTTTGAGATATTCAGTTAAAAGTTCAAAATTGACGCTTTTTGACACTTTTACAAAGGCCTGTTAATCACCTAAAAATTAAGGAAATTGTAGTTTTTTGGATTATTACAACTATAAATCAACTGAATATTCATATTCTGTCGTTTGCTAACTCCAGCTCCTAAAAGTTGGTATGGCCCATGCCATACCTGTCATACTGGATTTCCATCCTTGTAACGCGCCTTTTCATCCGTTTTGTTTGGCCCTTTCAACGCTTGGGAAGGGGGCCCTTTCAACGCCCGGGAAGGGGCCCTTCGAGGCGCCCCCCCCCCCGCCCCCCTGGACAAAATCCTGGCTACGTGCCTAATGTCGCGCAAGGCAAACTCTGGGTCACACTGCACGTGCGCACGTGCGCACGTGCCCTGTTCCGTAACTCAGCAACTATCAGGTCTCTACGGGCTCGCTCGTCCTTCGCCGATTAAGGCGTCTTACTGGTTATTAGATACACTTCCTGTAACTTACCATTGACCTGGGGGGGGGGATATCCCCCCCCCCCCTTGTCGAATATTCGCCATAACTTAAAAACTGTTAAAGATATCAACCTGAACTTTCAGTACCTTCTTCCACATCAATTCTACGTCGGCTCAAACAATTTCAAGCTATTTAGTTGATTTTGTTTTTAGATAGACCCCGTTTTGTGAAGTCACTTTGCACGGATTTAGCGAAAATAAATCACCCAAAATTTAAGCAGCTGTAAAATGGCGACCGACATTTAAAGATAAACTAAAACTAAAAGAGGAAAGGATATGAAATTGAATGTTCTATCAAACTGCCATCTCGAAATTTTGAAAATGTTGGTTTTTAACCCCCAAAAATAAAAATAACGACTTTTTTTTGGGGGAAAATGCCCTCAAAATTCAAATTTCAAACCTTTTCAAAACAATGCAATATATGTTGGAGAACCACATATGGACAACACTCAAACCAAATTTCAAAGCAATATCTTTATTTTTGACTGACTTATGGCTCCTAAGTATGAGTAACTCATGACGTCATATTTTGAAATTGCGTTTTTTGGCTTTTATTGACCAGGTACAGACAAATAAATGCCAATACTATTTCTGAGACAACACTGGTCTAGAAACATGCCTTTTTTATTTAGATTTATCCAGTTCAACTTTTGACCATTTGTGACCTGAACTTGACATGAGCTTGACACTAACTTAACTTAAATGAGGTCAGATGGGAAAATGACTATCACTATCGAATTATACGTGTAAAATAGCCCATAAAACATGTGTCGCATGACTTTCGAAAATCTTCTGCGCATAGTGACCTTTTGTGACCTGACCTTGATCTTTGCAAACAATCTCATTTTAGCTCATGCGGGATGTGTATTATACCTTTGGGAGCACTTTGGGTGATCATGGTCGCAATCAAAGGCTTTTGATGGAAAGTATGGTCCATACACTCAAATGCCTCGATTTTGACCTCTGACCCGACCTTAGCCTGATGTGCCTTAATTCGAAAATTTAGAGTATATTTTAGATGCGTCTCATTGAGAGCTTTCGAATGCCGCCTTGCTCGTCTCGCTGCAATGATTGATTCCGGAGATAACGAGGGGGGTAATATATCCCCCCCCCCCGGTCAATGGCGTTCGGCTGAGACCCCGGTCAAGCGCGGGTTAACATTGCATGACTGAGCCCATGGGCCTAATACTATCACGAGTATTTTGCCCTTGCCCCTTTAGTGCATAAGTTAAAGGGAAATATTCACCCTTCCCACAAAAATAAAGTTATTACTTGAAATCGATAGACGAGACCAAAATATATTGTGAATTGATCACATTTTGCATATAAACATTCCTACCGAAATATATTTCAAGTTATAGTTGATAAGCGATCCACGCTTATAACGGTCGGTACTCAGCAAGTACTCGGAAACGAATTCAGTAAATTAGCCTCCCTACGCATTGTTATTTATCTTGAAGGTATGCACTATGCAATATGTTTCCTGCACTCTATCTTTTGCGAATATGTGCCAAACTTTTATGAACAATCTACAAACATTTGAAAAAAGTGCATTGAAATCGGCAGTTTTGCTTGGCCCCGGACGGCCACCTATTTAGTGTATGCGATTTGTTGAGAAACGAGAGGTACTCAACGTTGAACAGATTGACACAAAGGCGTCTTTATGTCGTCATGTCGCGGTTCGCCAGTGGAGGAAAAACACCGATCATGAACTCCGAAAGAAATATATGTACTTGTTTTTGTATTTGTCCATACTTCCAACTTTCAATTAGGGAATAATTGTATTTCATTCTTAAATTTAGATCACATCATTGCTATACCATAACGGAAGCCTAAGAAATTGTTCCCAAACAATAAAAAGGTGAATATTTCCCTTTAAGTTTAGAGTTACTAGTTTGTATGCTATTACCCTGTTCCCTGCTCTCTGCCAGCCCGCCTTACACTCTGCCTGGTTTTATAGGACCTACCCAGTACCCACCATGATCGTCACTCTGCTTTGTCACTACACTTACTTTGTTTTGTCATAGAAGTAGTCGCAGTGGTTAAGTGGTTGCAAATACTATTTTTACAAGCTACTAGAGGGCCTGTATTGCGCGATGCGCAATGTATATAGCCAGCTAATTTATATATGCTAGCCGTATGCCGTATCCCGTATCGCGTATCGCGTATCCCGTATCACGTATTCCGTATCCCGTGTCACATATCCCGTATTTCTTATCCCGTGTCTTGTATCCCGTCTCCCTTTTCCCTTATCCCGCATCCTGTATCTCATATCCCGTATCCCGTATCTTGTATTCCGTACCCCTTTCCAGTATCCAGTTCCCTGATGCCGAATCCCGTTCCTGTGCCCATATCCCGTATCCCGTTGCCGTATCTCGTTCCCGTATCCCGTTCCCGTATCCCGTATCCCGTTCCCGTATCCCGTTCCCGTATCCCGTTCCCGTATCCCGTTCCCGTATCCCGTTCCCGTATCCCGTTCCCGTATCCCGTTCCCGTATCCCGTTCCCGTATCCCGTTCCCGTATCCCGTTTCCGTATCCCGTTTCCGTATCCCGTTTCCCGTTCCCGTATCCCGTTCCCATATCCCGTTCCCGTATACCGTTACCACATCCCGTTCCTGTATCCTGTTCCCGTATCCCATTCTCCTATCCCGTTCCCGTATCTCGTTCCTATATCCCGTTCCCGTTTCCCTTAAACAGCTCCCGTATCCATTTTCCGTATCCCCTTCTCGTATCCCGTATCCTGTATCCCGTTCCCGTATACTGTATCCCGTATACTGTATCCCGTATACTGTATCCCGTATACTGTATCCCTTATACTGTATCCCGTATACTGTATCCCGTATACTGTATCCCGTATACTATATCCCGTATACTGTATCCCGTATACTGTATCCCGTATACTGTATCCCGTATACTGTATCCCGTATACTGTATCCCGTATCCCGTTCCCGTGTCCCGTTCCCGTGTCCCGTTCCCGTGTCCCGTTCCCGAACCCCGTTCCCGTATCTAGTTCCCGTAAACCCGTATCCCGTATCCTGTTCCCGTATTCCGTTCCCGTATCCCATTCCCGTATCCTATTAGTGTATCCCGTGCCTGTATCCCGTTCTCGTATCCAGTATCCCTTTCCCGTATTCCTTTCCCGTATCCCGTTGCCGTATCCCGTTGCCGTATCCCGTTGCCGTATCCCGTTGCCGTATCCCGTTGCCGTATCCCGTTGCCGTATCCCGTTGCCGTATCCCGTATCACGTTCCCGTATCATGATCCCGTATCACTTATCACGCTCCCGTATCCGGTTTCCTTATCCCCATCCTGTGTCCCGTTCTCGTATCGTGTTTCCGTATCCAGTTACCGTATCTTGCATCCCATGCCCATATCCCGTTTCCGTACCCGTTCTCGTATCCCGGTCCCGTATCCCGGTCCCGTATCCCGGTCCCGTATCCCGGCCCGTATCCCGGTCCCGTATCCCGGTCCGTAACCCGGTCCCGTATCCCGGTCCCGTATCCCTGTCCCGTATCCCGGTTTCGTATCCCGCTCTCGTATCCCGGTCTTGTATCCCGGTCCCGTATCCCGGTCCCGTATCCCGGTCCTGTATCCCGGTCCCGTATCTCGGTCCCGTATCCCGGTCCCGTATCCCGGTCCCGTATCCCGGTCCCGTATCTCGGTCCCGTATCCCGGTCCCGTATCCCGGTCCCGTATCCCGGTCCCGTATCCCGGTCCCGTATCCCGGTCCCGTATCCCGTTCCCGTATCCCATTCCCGTATCCCGTTCCTGTATCCCGTATCCCGTATCGCGCTCCCGCTCCAGTTCCCGTATCCCGTATACCGTTTCCGTATCTCGTTTCCGTATACCATTCCCCTATCCCGTTCCCATATCCCGTTCCCGTATACCGTTACCATATCCCGTTCCTGTATCCTGTTCCCGTATCCCATTATCCTATCCCGTTCCCGTTTCCCTTAAACAGCTCCCGTATCCCATTATCCTATCCCATTCCCGTATCCCGTTCCCGTTTCCCTTAAACAGCTCCCGTATCCAGTTTCCGTATCCCCTTCTCGTATCCCGTATCCTGTATCCCGTTCCCGTATACTGTATCCCTTATACTGTATCCCGTATACTGTATCCCGTATACTGTATCCCGTATACTGTATCCCGTATCCCGTTCCCGTGTCCCGTTCCCGTATCCCGTATCCCGTTCCCGTATCCCGTTACCGTATCCCGTTGCCGTATCCCGTTGCCGTATCCCGTTGCCGTATCCCGTTCCCGCATCCCGTTCCCGTATCCCGTTCCCGTATCCCGTTCCCGTATCCTGTTCGCGTATCCCGTTCATGTATCCCGTTCCCGTATCCCGTTCCCGTATCCCATTCCCGTATCCCGTTCCCGTATCCCGTTCCCGTATCCCGTTCCCGTATCCCGTTCCCGTATCCCGTTCCCGTATCCCGTTCCCGTATCCCGTTCCCGTATCCCGTTCCCGTATCCCGTTCCCGTATCCCATTACTGTATCCCGTTCCTGTATCCCGTATCCCGTTCCCGTATCCCGTTCTCGTATCCAGTATCCCTTTCCCGTATTCCTTTCACGTATCCCGTTGCCGTATCCCGTTCCCGTATCCCGTTCCCGTATCCCGTTCCCGTATCCCGTTCCCGTATCCCGTTCCCGTATCCCGTTCCCGTATCCCGTTTCCGTATCCCGTTCCCGTATCCCGATCCCGTAATTCGTTCCCGTAACTCGTTCCTGTATCCCGTTTCCTTATCCCGCTCCCGTATCCCGCTCCCGTATCTCACTCCTGTATCCCGCTCCCGTATCCCGCTCCCGTATCCCGCTCCCGTATCCCGCTCCCGTATGCCGCTCCCGTATCTCATTCCCGTATCTCGTACACTGTTCCGATAACTCCTTACCATATCTAGTTCCCGTATCTCATTCCCGTATCCTGTTAACGTATCTCGTTCCAGCATCCCTTTCTCGCACCCAGTTTCCGTATCTTGTTGCCGTATTTCGTTCCCATATCTTCTTACCGTATCTCGTTCCCGTGTCGCAGTTTCTGCCAAAGCATTTTAGCGGTTTACATGCCTGAAATATGTCAACCGGCTTCAACAAAATCTCCCCGGGAGGGAGGTGCGACGTCAGCTAGTCATGCGCTCATTGATGAATTTGACTGCGGCAGTGTCAGTCTTGGCCAAACTTAAAGGGAAATAATGACCTTTTGATTTTGTTAGCAACAATTTCTTAGGCTACCGTTATGTCTTTAAAATTATTTTATTTAAATTTAAGAATTAAATAAAATTATTCCCAAATCTAAAGTTGTAAGTTTGGAAAAAATACAAAACAAGTACCTTGTGTACTTCATGAAGGTCATTGACAAATTCGTCCTTCCCTACCATTGTTAACATCGAGTGCGGCATTTGTGGAGGCTCTGTGACATTTCTGATTTAACTGAGCGCTGCTCGGGCACCCGCTAGTAGCGCTTTCGTTCTCCATGGCAACCAGGCGTCAGCCAATCAAAAGCCAGAAAGGGAATACGTTCTGGCTTTTCATTGGCTCACGCCTGGTTGCCATGGAGAACGAAAGCGCTACTAGCGTGCGTTCGAGCAGCGCTCTGATCCGTGAAGCAATCCGTGAAGCATCCGTGATGCATGACTGACTATCAGTATAAGTCATGAATAACAACAACATGCAAACTATACCAACTCGAATAAAATAAGAGCAGAATGAATTGAACTCCAGGCAAGCTAGTATTCGCAAAGCACTCGGCACTGCGCCACAATAGCAAAAGGTGAGGGAAATGCATATTGGATACAATATTATTACGTCACAAGTTTCTGAAGTGTCAACTGCTATGAAATACAGTGACAAAATACCTTTAATAATGATTAACAAGAAAATTCAAACTTAAAAACAATAATTTGAATAAGTCTTTAATTAGCTTTCAACTCGAAATCAGATATATTGTGCAATGCTACACAAGAATGGCACCAGTGACGTCATTAACAAAGCCTGCTACGGGACTTGGGTATACTAATCAGGAACAACTCGCCAAGTGCGCCGAGATGGTTAAGTGCGCCGAGAAGCATGACAATGACTTTGTAAACAAATCGCCGACGCTAAATAGGTCGCCGTCGATGTGCATCGATGAGCTTCTGATTTAATTGCCAGTTTTGTGTTATTGTTCGTTAGTTTTTTGGGAAAAATTATTATTTTTCATGATAAAATAAAGCATAGTGTTATTTATATACAGCCACAGACAAACTATACACAACTCCTAATGTTGAAAACAAATGAATCGATTTTCAAAAATTGAGGGTCGCAACCACTAACTATGCCGCGTTGATGTGCATCGATGAGCTTCCGATTTTATTGCCACTTTTTCCAATCGCTGTTAGTTTTAGAAGATCGCCGGGCATATAATCACAACAAGCAGAACGCACAATATATTTTCCACTCCATTGCGTAAAAAAACAATACGGGAAAAGCCCGCAGTTTGATGAGGACCAAAAGTACTTGACAAAAGGTCAGAAATAGTGCAAGTAACGGTCGTTAAAAGTGTGGAACGCTTATCAACTTTAACTTGAAATATCTTTCGGTAGGAAAGTTTTCATGCAAAATGTGATGAATTTACAATATATTTTGATCTCGTCTGGCGATTTCAAGTGCTAACTCCATTTTAGTGGAAAAAGGTCATTATTTCCCTTTAAGCGATGCTATTTTATTCGACGCAATTATTTCGCAACGTTAGCGTTGGTAATCGTTTACGTTTGACTTCAGCATAAGTTACCTATGAGCGATTTACAGAATATTTTGGGTGGATATAGGTCAGCAAGAACGGCGCTATCCGTCTGTGTAAATTTGCCGGACAAGTTTGTCCTCGTTTTGGGGGTTACGGCGGTGTGAAGGATTAAATTGTCCAAAAATATTGCATTTCAAATCCCACTCCAAAATATAAGTCACACAGCCTGGAGTAACACATATAATTTGAAGACGGTCGCTGCGCCTGCAAAATGGTGCCCGGTTCAGCCTTCTACGTCGAACGGTTTCCGAGCACCAATTTAAATCCTGAATATGCCAATTTTATCATTGAAGTGGTCACAACTTTGGACGTGGCACGCGCATCGCTCTGGACGACATTCTATACGCAAGGCCAATCGATTATCTATCACATAGTGTTGCTCGCATATCGCTGCGATTCTCGGTTGCCGAGCAAGCGGCCGGGGAACCGGGCGAAACTTGCCCATTTTTCGCGATTTCACAATGTCGCGTTTCCCATGTTAAACGAATGGCGCACGCGCGCACGTCCCAACGCCGCACCGTCGGTCGGATGGACACCAAAACTTGATACGATCTGTTGAATCACGGGACCCAAAAGTGCTGAAAAAAATCACGTTCATAACTCATCAGACGGCTGCACAGGAACCGATTTAGGGCGTCACTCCGGCGGCGGCGGCGGCGGCGGCGGCGGGTCATCTTTTAGGATTTATAATATAGAGACTAGAGGGACTGTATTGCGCGATGCGCAATCTATATAGCCAGCTAATTTATATATGCTAGCCGTTTCCCGTATCCCGTATTCCGTATTCCGTATTCCGTATTCCGTATATCGTTTTCCGTATTCCGTATTCCGTATTCTGTATTCCGTATCCCGTTTCCGTATCCAGTTCCCGTATCCTGTATCCCGTATCCCGTCCCCGTATCCCGTATCATGTTCTAGTATCCCGTTTTCGTATCCAGTTCCCGTATCCCCTTCCCGTATCCCGTCCCCGTATCCCGTACCTGTATCCCGTACCTGTATCCCGTACTTGTATCCCGTGCCTGTATCCCGTACCTGTATCACGTACCTGTATCCCGTACCTGTATCCCGTACCTGTATCCCGTACCTGTATCCCGTACCTGTATCCCGTACCTGTATCCCGTACCTGTATCTCGTTCCCATATCTCGTTCCCGTATCCCGTATCCCGCTTCCATATCCAGTTCCGGTATCGTGATCCGGTATCCTGTTCCGGTATCCTGTTCCGGTATCCTGTTCCGGTATCCTGTTCCGGTATCCTGTTCCCGTATCCCATTCCCGTATCCCGTTCCTGTATCCCGTTCCTGTATCCCGTTCCCGTATTCCGTTCCCGTATCCATTTCCCGTATCCCGTGCCCATATCCCGTTACCGTATCCCGTTACCGTATCCCGTTACCGTATCCCGTTACCGTATCCCGTTACCGTATCCCGTTACCGTATCCCGTTACCGTATCCCGTTACCGTATCCCGTTACCGTATCCCGTTACCGTATACCGTTACCGTATCCCGTTACCGTATCCCGTTACCGTATCCCGTTACCGTATCCCGTTACCGTATCCCGTTACCGTATCCCGTTACCGTATCCCGTTACCGTATCCCGTTACCGTATCCCGTTACCGTATCACGTTCCCGTTTCCCGTTCCGGTATCCCGTTCCGGTATCCCGTTTCCGTATCCCGTTCCCGTATCACGTTCCCGTATCACGTTCCCGTATCCCGTTTCCGTATCCCATTCCCGTATCCCGTTCCCGTATCTCGTTCCCGTATGCCGTTCCCGATCCCGTTCCCGTATGCCGTTCCCGTATCCCGTTCCTGTATCCCGTTCCTGTATCCCGTATTCCATTCCCGTATCCCGTTCCCGTATCCCGTTCCCGTATCCCGTTCCCGTATCCCGTTCCCGTATCCCGTTCCCGTATCCCGTATCCCGTTCCCGTATCCCGTTCCCGTATCCCGTTCCCGTATCCCGTTCCCGTATCCCGTTCCCGTATCCCGTTCCCGTATCCCGTTCCTGTATCCAGTTCCCGTATCCCGTTCCCGTATCCCATATCCCGCTCCCGTATCTCATTCCCGTATCTCGTACACCGTTCCGATATCTTCTTACCATATCTAGTTACTGTATCTCATTCCCGTATCCTGTTCCCGTATCTCGTTCCAGCATCCCTTTCTCGTACCCAGTTTCCGTATCTTATTGCCGTATTTCGTTTCCATATCTTTTTACCGTATCTCGTTCCCGTGTCGCAGTCTCTGCCAAAACATTTTAGCGGTTTACAGGCCTGCAATATGTCAACCGGCTTCAACAAAATCTCCCCGGGAGGGAGGTGCGACGTCAGCTAGTCATGCGCTCATTGATGAATTTGACTGCGGCAGTGTCAGTCTTGGCCAAACTTAAACGATGCTATTTTATTCGACGCAATTATTACGCAACGTTAGCGTCGGTAATCGTTTACGTTTGACTTCAGTATAAGTTACCTATGAGCGATTTACATAATATTTTGGGTGGATATAGGTCAGCAAGAACGGCGCTATCCGTCTGTGTAAATTTGCCTGACAAGTTTGTCCTCGTTTTGGGTGTTACGGCGGTGTGAAGGATTAAATTGTCCAAAAATATTGCATTTCAACTTCAACTCCAAAATATTAGTCACACAGCTTTGAGTAACACATATAATTTGAAGACGGTCGCTGCGCCTGCAAAATGGTGCCCGGTTCAGCCTTCTACGTCGAATGGTTTCCGAGCACCAATTTAAATCCTGAATATGCCAATTGTATCATGAAAGTGGTCACAACTTTGCACGTGGCACGCGCATCGTTCTCAACGACATCTTATACGCCAGGCCAATCGATTATCTATCACATAGTGTTGCTCGCATACCGCTGCGACTCTTGGTTGCCGAGCAAGTGGCCGGGGAACCGCGAGGAACTGGCCCGTTTTTCGCGATTTTCGAATGTCGCGTTTCCCATGTTAAACGAATGGCGCACGCGAACACGCGCCGACGCCGCACCGTTGGTCTTATTAAGCTGAAAATTTAATACGACCTGTTGAATCACGGGACCCAAAAGTCCTGAAAAAATAATCCTCATAACTCATCAGACGGCTGCACAGGAACCGATTTAGGGCGTCACTCCGGCGGCGGCGGCGGCGGCGGCGGCGGGTCATCTTTTAGGATTTATAATATAGAGATAGAGATAGAGATAGAGATAGAGATAGAGATAGAGATAGAGATAGAGATTGCGGACATCAAAAGCGGAAAACACATCAAGTGCTCGAGCAAAAGAGGGCTGCCAAAATATAGTTTTGCCTGCTTTACCCCAGGAATGAAATTAAATTGCTGATCTTCGTTCTGAAAGAGGAAACTAAATTTAATGGAGCTGGTTGTGTTTTATTCCAGTAATGTGCACCGGATAGATAATAACTTAAAGGTATTGATTTATTTAATTCTTTTGATAGGCGCCATGTAACTTCGCAGTTGCGGCGCCGTTAAGCCCTGATCATCATCATTATCATCATCCACCTGTATATAGACTGTGCCGCAATGCATTGCCGCCTGGTGCATGCTCTGCCGCATTACACAGTCGCTCATTATCTACATCGCTTGAATGGGGCGGTGTCTAGTACTGCTCCTGTGTTTGCCACGTCTACAAAGCATCGGTCACTATAGTAGCTCTGGTGTAGCCGCCGCCGTATAGCGGCTCAGCTTTAGTGTATGAAAGAGCAATGTTTTTTGTATTGCTCGGAGAGGTTTTCGCTTTGTCTCATCTGTAAGCCAGGGGCGGCGGAAGAGGGGGGGGCAGGGAGAGCAGTTGCCCCCACCCAAGAAGTTGAGGGGCAAAACATATGGTTTTTGCCCCCCCCCCCCAGAAATTTGTAAGAGGGGCCCTCCGGAAATATCGATTTTGTCCTTGTTTGGCCGATACAAATTTCCAGAGGGTCCTGAATGTGCCCTCGATCAGCCTGAGGAACTCTTGGTCGGTCCCTCGGTCGTCCTGAGGGAGTCCTCAGTCGGTATGAGATAGCCATCGTCCGGTTTTCAGGGGCCCTCAGTCCAGGTAGTGAAGGGGCCCTCAGTCCTAAGAGTCCAGGTAGTGAAGGGGCCCTCAGTCCTAGTGAAGGGCCCCTGTCGCTCCAGGGGACCCCTGGAGATTGCTTTGCCCTCCCCCATCCAAAAATACAATTCGCCGCCACTGCTGTAAGCGGTTGTGACGTATTGCAATGTTCCGGAGAGGATGTGGCCTTCGCGCTCACAGAGTCGTCTTTATTCTCGATGCATACCAAAGGAATGTCTCAACGGAGTTTGCTGAGGTTCAGTTCTTGAGTGGAGACAGATCGTCTTCGATGGGGGAATGCGTTTTCGACTGCCAAATTTGTTTGTTCGGTCTATAAGTAGGTAAATGTCTACTGACTCCACCTGGCTTTATACCCCTCCCCGGAGAAAGGTATTATTATTTGAGTGTGTCTATTGTTCATCTTGCCATGAATCGGGTTCGTGTAGTCAACTAGCTTAAGTAAGACCAAGTCCAAATGCAGATATCATGAAAATGACACTGAAGTCTGTAAGTTGAAACCGGACATAGGTACAGGGTGATTGGGGAAAATTGAGACAAATTTCATTGACTTGTATTTCCCAAACGAGATGCCACAGAGGCAAATGTAATTAAACCGGCCATTTAGGGCTTATTTGATGCTTTTTCAACTTCTATATCTCTCGAAGAGCAGAAAAGCTACCATCAGTAGCTTTGCGGGTCTCGGTTCTGACCCAACACAACAAGCTTTGACAGTTATTTTCACTCATCTGCTTCATTTGCCGACGGATCTGAGCAATCAGCTGACCCATATTATCAGCCTCAAAGCCTCCAGCCTACAGAGATAAGGGGCTTCGGCAGAGCCCACATGTGATATATAGGATGGATTTCTGCCACTACAAGTGGGCTATCGTGTTTGTGACGACCGGGATTTTCATTTCTTTCCGTGCTTCCAGCACATTGCCTTGGTCAGCGTAGGGCTATTGTAAAACTATATTCTCTTATTTTAACTTTTAATCGTCAGTGGTGACTGGGGCCCGTTTTCGGCGTCATATAGCACAAGTCAGCTTTGCCCTTCAGAATTTCGCTAATGCAGGACCGGTTAACCCGCGCCGTGCCGGTGCTCGGCGCCACCTTCGCCGTGCTGGGGGGGGGGGGGGGGGGGGTGTTTAGACACCCCCTCTAATTATAAAACTAAAAGGGCTAGAACGACGCGGAAGAAAACCATTCGAAAGCTCTCGACAAGCACATTCTAAAGTACTTCAGATAATGTTTTCCTCAAGTCAATATTGAGGTAACCAGAGGTTATCAAAGGTCAAATTTTCAAGTTTTTAGGACTTCGCTCCAGAAACCCCCAGATATCACAGGAACTATGATAGCTAGGAACAAACGGAAAAGCGTTGGAAAGCTCTTGCAAAATGAAATCGCCAAGGTGTCCTCATATTTTAGCTCAGGTCAATAGTTTAGGCGCCAGAGCTCATCAAATGTCAAAAAGGCTATTTTTTACCTAACAGTTTTTCACAAATAGCTTTGTATGTAATAACTACAAGGCAATAATTTTGATGCCATCGTGTTTGTCTCATCAGGGCACTTCGACTCATATTAGTGTTGACCAGTTTAGGTCAACTTAAAAAATTTACCTCAGGT
>JAXIVJ010013234.1:5000-10000 GCA_036785665.1 Chirona hameri
TAATATAG
This sequence comes from Chirona hameri, assembly GCA_036785665.1. Lineage (NCBI taxonomy): Eukaryota > Metazoa > Arthropoda > Thecostraca > Balanomorpha > Balanidae > Chirona > Chirona hameri. The sequence goes on from JAXIVJ010013234.1 coordinate 5,009, forward strand.
ACAATATATGTGTCAGTTTCCAACGTCTTTTACAACGTCGAGGACAGCGCGATCGTGTGCGTACAATATATAATATAGCAGTGACCATCGCGACCGACCCGAAAATACTTCCGCGCCGGGAATGTGCATCCGACGCGGAATGAGGAAAACAATCATGTCATGAACGTGTTAGTTCAATAGATTGAGAATGATCCTTCCGCAGGTTCACCTACGGAAACCTTGTTACGACTTTTACTTCCTCTAGACGACCAAGTTTGGGCGTCTTCCCGGCCGCACGGCCGAAGCCAGCAGCCAGTCTAGGCGACCTCACCAAATCATCCATCGGTAGTAGCGACGGGCGGTGTGTACAAAGGGCAGGGACTTAATCAACGCAGGCTAGTGACCTGCGCTTACTTGGAATTCCTCGTTCATGGGGGACAATTGCAACCCCCAATTCCCATCACGAAAAGGGTTCAAACGTTTGCCCAAGCTCCTCACGGAGAGGGGTGTTGAACGGCGCGCTGACCACTTCAGTGTAACACGCGTGCAGCCCAGAACATCTAAGGGCATCACAGACCTGTTATTGCTCCCTTTCCTTCGGCTGGGACGCCGATGATCCCTCTAAGAAGCGCGCCGCAGTCACAAGAGACTGACAGCGTCAAGTTTAATAGGCCAGAGTCTCGTTCGTTATCGGAATAAACCAGACAAATCACTCCACCAACTAAGAACGGCCATGCACCACCACCCACTGAATCAAGAGAGAGCTATCAGTCTGTCAATCCTTACGGTGTCCGGGCCTGGTGAGTTGTCCCGTGTTGAGTCAAATTAAGCCGCAAGCTCCACTCCTGGTGGTGCCCTTCCGTCAATTCCTTTAAGTTTCAGCTTTGCAACCATACTTCCCCCGGAGTCCAGACACTCTGGTTTCCCCGGGGAAGCTGCCCGCACAGTCCGTGTAGTGACCGTTGCGGATTGCTGGTCGACATCGTTTACGGTTAGAACTAGGGCGGTATCTGATCGCCTTCGAACCTCTAACTTTCGTTCTTGACTAATGAAAACATTCTCGGCAAATGCTTTCGCAGTAGTTCGTCGTGCGACGGTCACAGGATTTCACCCCTCGCGTCGCAATACGAATGCCTCCGTCAGTCCCTATTAATCATTTCCCTTCGACTCTCAAAACCAACCAAATCGAGCCAGGGACGTATTCTCCAATTCCATGAATATGTATACAGGCATTCAGAGCCTGCTTTGAGCACTCTAATTTGTTCAAGGTAACGTCGCCGGTCGCCAACAGGCCCCTCCGAAAAACGGCCCGTCGACGGATCCGGCACGATTGAATGCGGCCAGCCGATATTTGGGAGCCCAGCAGTGACACGCGAGCGCGCCGCCGCCAGGCATACCGGACCGGACACGCACTGATATCCAACTACGAGCTTTTTAACCGCAACAGCTTTAATATACGCTACTGGAGCTGGAATTACCGCGGCTGCTGGCACCAGGCTTGCCCTCCAGTCGATCCTCGTTAAAGGATTCACGTTGTACTCATTCCGTTTGAGAGATCTCGGTTAACGAGACCTCTGTAAGGTATTTATTGTCACTACCTCCCTGAACTGGGAGTGGGTAAGTTACGCGCCTGCTGCCTTCCTTAGATGTGGTAGCCATCTCTCAGGCTCCCTCTCCGGAACCGAACCCAGATTCCCCGTTACCCGTCAGAGCCACGGTCAGCCACTAGCAAACCGTCGAGAGCTGATAAGGCAGATATTTGAAAGGCGCGTCGTCGGTACAAGACCGTACGATCCACACAATGTTATTGTGATTCATCGGAGAACGATCGCCACGAGGGCGACCATCGGTTTTCAGCCAATAAAAGCGCCCCGGCCGACCCGAGAGCCGACACTGGGGCTCGGTTGCATGTATTAGCTCTAGAATTACCACAGTTATCCATGTATCACTGTCTCGGCCAGTAAATAATAACTGATTTAATGAGCCATTCGCGGTTTCACCTTAGTTTGGCTTGTACTGATACATGCATGGCTTAATCTTTAAGACAAGCATATCACTACTGGCAGGATCAACCAGGTATCCAACACTCAAAGTGTAAAAGATACAACGCCGAGCGCGCCGAAGCGCGCCGGCACCACATTTAGCCACAAATATCATATAGATATTACAGCTCGATCGTCAACAGGCGATCTCATTCGGCACAACCCGTGCGTCCGACGTGGTCAGACAGGGCCTTTTCATCGAGAGTCATGCGGTGAGCACCGCGCGTCTCAATTGCGAATCAACACAGCTGCGCCGGCTGACTTTGGTCGGCCGCACCCGGGCCGGGTCACCGCGGCGCAAGTGCGCTGTCGCAAAATTCACATTCAATTCATTCACGGACGGCATATTGTGGGAGCTCAACGCCATATCGCACTGGCCGTCCGCCACCAGTGTCCGGCTCGCCACCCCACATGGAGTGCGCGCGGCAGTGGAGTCGCCGTCGCAGCATAGGAAAAAAAAGCAAACACTATTCGGTTCATTATTGGGGCATTTCATTTCACGCCTCTTTTCCATTCGGCACTTCCATTGGGTAAGTTTAGGCAGTATGCAGCCCTGGTGGTGCACAAGTGGACAAGTGGCCATCTCACAACACCCGGTGCTCACAACACGAAGGCCCAGTCACCAGCGCCGGCCGGACGATGTGCTGCTGTACCGCAGTACTCCGGTGCATGACGGTGCAGTCTGGGCTTTTTTTTTATCCGATCCGATCCGATCCGATCCGATACGATCCGATCCGATCCCATCTGTGTGATTATATTATACGCAAAGACGAATAGTTGAAATGACGACAAGCCAATATGACGAGCATCGCCAGTCTCGACCTCGTAACTGGGCCGACCAGTCAAAAGCGCCACTCGGGCGCCGCGGCCGACACGGTCGGCCAGCCGCGCCGCGCTAGTGACTGGTGTCGCCAGTCAAAAAGGACGGCCTGGCGATGCTGGGTATTTATTGCATTTTCGTCATATATTAGAGCTTAAATGTCCTGTTTTCGTGGAATATCACACGCCGCCACTCATATGCGTACATTGGGAGTACTTATCGGCTATTCGAAAATAAAATTTTAAGCGAGGCACATCGCTACTCCCGCCGTTTACCCGCGCCTCAGAAATGGTGACATTCATGATCAAAGTGATGAATTTTCGGACAAGCAGTAAGTGTGTATCCCTGCGTGATATTATATATTAATGTAATATAATATTAGCACTCGGCCGATGCTATTTCAGCTTTGCACCCATACTTCCTCCGGAGTCCATTTCCGAATGGCATACGTTGTACTCTCGGCCGCCCAACCAGGCCGACCAGTCAAAAACGCCACTCGGCCGATGGCCGGCGCCGCGGCCGACACGGTCGGCCAGCCGCGCCGAGCAAGTGACTGGTGTCGCCAGTCAAAAAGGACGGCCTGGCGATGCTGGGTATTTATTGCATTTTCGTCATATATTAGAGCTTAAATGTCCTGTTTTCGTGGAATATCACACACCGCCACTCATATGCGTACATTGGGAGTACTTATCGGCTATTCGAAAATAAAATTTTAAGCGAGGCATATGCACTATTAAGCGAGTCATCGCTACTCCCGCCGTTTACCCGCGCCTCAGAAATGGTGACATTCATGATCAAAGTGATGCATTTTCGGACAAGCAGTAAGTGTGTATCCCTGCGTGATATTATATATTAATATAATATAATATTAGCACTCGGCCGATGCTATTTCAGCTTTGCACCCATACTTCCTCCGGAGTCCATTTCCGAATGTCATATATTTTCGTCATATATTAGAGCTTAAATGTCCTGTTTTCGTGGAATATCACACACCGCCACTCATATGCGTACATTGGGAGTACTTATCGGCTATTCGAAAATAAAATTTTAAGCGAGGCACATCGCTACTCCCGCCGTTTACCCGCGCCTCAGAAATGGTGACATTCACGATCAAAGTGATGAATTTTCGGACAAGCAGTAAGTGTGTATCCCTGCGTGATATTATATATTAATATAATATAATATTAGCACTCGGCCGATGCTATTTCAGCTTTGCACCCATACTTCCTCCGGAGTCCATTTCCGAATGGCATACGTTGTACTCTCGGCCGCCCAACCAGGCCGACCAGTCAAAAACGCCACTCGGCCGATGGCCGGCGCCGCGGCCGACACGGTCGGCCAGCCGCGCCGAGCAAGTGACTGGTGTCGCCAGTCAAAAAGGACGGCCTGGCGATGCTGGGTATTTATTGCATTTCCGTCATAAATTGCAGCTTAAATGTCCAGTTCTCGTGGAATATCACACGCCGCCACTCATATGCGTACATTGGGAGCATTTATCGGCTATTCGAAAATAAAAACCGGCCGGACAGTGCATTACCATGGCATACGTTGTACGTTACATAGGCAACCTATTTCTCTACTCGGCCGATGCGATGGTATTTCAGCTTTGCAACCCTACTTCCATTTATCAATTATCGTCTATTAAAACATCAAAACCGGCCGGACACTGCATTACCATGGCACACGTGTTAGATACATATTTCTATATATTTTTATTACACGATGTGTATATTTCTCACATGACGATTTTAAGTGGGCCGATCCTGACAGCAGTGCAACGTCAGGCCAACCCGCGGCGGGGCGGGAGCAAGCTCCGGCGGCCCCGCCAGTGTTCAAAAATCAGTTTAATATTCTGGTCCCCATGTCGGGGACGTATCAGATATTAAGCTGATAAGAACAGATACTACACTTTGATCTTAGCCAAAAGGCCGAGAAGCGATACTTGAGCAGAGAAATGATGCACAATTTATATCACCCGAATCAGCGAACGGCTCGTAGATGCCTGCCGGCGTCTCGCGCCGATGGCCGGCAACAGGCGGTCGGCCACTACCTGAGCCGCAGTACATTATAGGTAGGCCGTATCGCCTCGGTCGACAGCGACATAATACCATGCGGATGTCGCATTTTGCGGCCGTGATTTGCAATGACACC
>JAXIVJ010013234.1:15000-22500 GCA_036785665.1 Chirona hameri
TGAGCTCACGGGGAGCCCAGCTCCTCTGATCATTCGCTTTACCGGATGAAACTCCGTATCACACGAGCGCCAGCTATCCTGAGGGAAACTTCGGGCGGAACCAGCTACTAGATGGTTCGATTGGTCTTTCGCCCCTATACCCAGCTCAGACGATCGATTTGCACGTCAGAATCGCGGCGGACCTCCACCAGAGTTTCCTCTGGCTTCATCCTGGCCAGGCATAGTTCACCATCTTTCGGGTCCCAACGTGTGGGCTCTAGGTCCACGCCTCAGCAGTGCTCCGAAAAGCAAGCCAGCCGATGGCGTGGCCCGCGGGTGCGCCGCCGCCACGAGTGACGACGGATCTCCGCTCGTGCCGTCAGACGACACTTCACTTTCATTGCGCGTCTGAGATTCGACAATCTCAATCGCTCGCTCACATGTTAGACTCCTTGGTCCGTGTTTCAAGACGGGCCGCACGTGACGACGCAAAGGCCGAGCCGACTCTTGCGAGTCGGTTTGCGCTGGCCGTCGCCCAGTCGTTCGCCAATCGGCCGCATTGCACCGCAGACCAGGCCGGCCGTGGCCGCACGAAGCGCACATTCCACGGAGCGCCGGCAGCGCCCGAAGACGACACCGGCCCGACACGGCTCTGCAGATAACGGCCGGCAATAAGACCGGACAACGAAGCCCCGACCTGTCGATGCCGAACAAAGGGAGGCGCGACGCCGACCGCCCGACAGCGACGCGCGCCGACACCGTAAACGGAGCCGGCGCGTGCCGTGCGGCAGCCGACGTGCGCCTATTTGTCCGACGACACGCGTCACACGTGCGCTTAATCCCATACTGGCAGCTTCACGGGCTATTTGACTCTCTCTTCAGAGTACTTTTCAACTTTCCATCACTGTACTTGTTGACTATCGGACTCGTGGTTATATTTAGCTTTAGATGGAGCTTACCACCTGCTTAGGGCTGCATTAGCGAGCAACCCGACTCGAAGGAGGACTCGTCCGCGAGCGCGGCAATCGGTCGCACGGGCCTGTCACCCTCCATGGAACTCCTTTCCAGGAGACTTGGACCGACACCGGACACGGACAGAGCCCTCCCAAACACCACATTGCACTACGGCCTCTCGACCGCAGGCTTCGGTGCTGAGCTCATCCCACTTCACTCGCCGTTACTGGGGGAATCCCATTTGGTTTCTTTTCCTGCACTTAATGATATGCTTAAGTTCAGTGCGTGATCCAGCACCCCCGAGGTCGAAATAAATTTGTTATACTTTGCACACAAGTATCGTTCGCTGCATTTGCTGACGCATTGAATCAGGGCATGGACGCCAGCGTGCAGCAAAGTCACACGAGTGTGCGCCGTATTCCATCGGCACTTGAGACGACGCCATTTAATGTCTTCATAACGGCAGCACCACGTGTGCAATGTTACATTAATTAAAGACATGGCGAACGTCCACGGCTGCAGAGCACAAACCAGTTGTGGTGCAGATTTATCAACCGACCCTCGAGAGCACTGAGCTTGCCGACCGAAATCGGAAGCCGCCATTTGCGTTCAACCTGTCGATGATCATTTGTGTCCTGCAATTCGCAAACTGTCTCGGGTTTTACCCCGGTCTTCATCGACCCACGAGCCGAGTGATCCGCTGCCATGGGAGCCCAATGTTTATTTGGTACGGCAGGACCGAGAGCGAAGGTCCTACGAGCATTCAAGAAATGTCAAATATATGGAATCCATATAATATAGACAATATATGTGTCAGTTTCCAACGTCTTTTACAACGTCGAGGACAGCGCGATCGTGTGCGTACAATATATAATATAGCAGTGACCATCGCGACCGACCCGAAAATACTTCCGCGCCGGGAATGTGCATCCGACGCGGAATGAGGAAAACAATCATGTCATGAACGTGTTAGTTCAATAGATTGAGAATGATCCTTCCGCAGGTTCACCTACGGAAACCTTGTTACGACTTTTACTTCCTCTAGACGACCAAGTTTGGGCGTCTTCCCGGCCGCACGGCCGAAGCCAGCAGCCAGTCTAGGCGACCTCACCAAATCATCCATCGGTAGTAGCGACGGGCGGTGTGTACAAAGGGCAGGGACTTAATCAACGCAGGCTAGTGACCTGCGCTTACTTGGAATTCCTCGTTCATGGGGGACAATTGCAACCCCCAATTCCCATCACGAAAAGGGTTCAAACGTTTGCCCAAGCTCCTCACGGAGAGGGGTGTTGAACGGCGCGCTGACCACTTCAGTGTAACACGCGTGCAGCCCAGAACATCTAAGGGCATCACAGACCTGTTATTGCTCCCTTTCCTTCGGCTGGGACGCCGATGATCCCTCTAAGAAGCGCGCCGCAGTCACAAGAGACTGACAGCGTCAAGTTTAATAGGCCAGAGTCTCGTTCGTTATCGGAATAAACCAGACAAATCACTCCACCAACTAAGAACGGCCATGCACCACCACCCACTGAATCAAGAGAGAGCTATCAGTCTGTCAATCCTTACGGTGTCCGGGCCTGGTGAGTTGTCCCGTGTTGAGTCAAATTAAGCCGCAAGCTCCACTCCTGGTGGTGCCCTTCCGTCAATTCCTTTAAGTTTCAGCTTTGCAACCATACTTCCCCCGGAGTCCAGACACTCTGGTTTCCCCGGGGAAGCTGCCCGCACAGTCCGTGTAGTGACCGTTGCGGATTGCTGGTCGACATCGTTTACGGTTAGAACTAGGGCGGTATCTGATCGCCTTCGAACCTCTAACTTTCGTTCTTGACTAATGAAAACATTCTCGGCAAATGCTTTCGCAGTAGTTCGTCGTGCGACGGTCACAGGATTTCACCCCTCGCGTCGCAATACGAATGCCTCCGTCAGTCCCTATTAATCATTTCCCTTCGACTCTCAAAACCAACCAAATCGAGCCAGGGACGTATTCTCCAATTCCATGAATATGTATACAGGCATTCAGAGCCTGCTTTGAGCACTCTAATTTGTTCAAGGTAACGTCGCCGGTCGCCAACAGGCCCCTCCGAAAAACGGCCCGTCGACGGATCCGGCACGATTGAATGCGGCCAGCCGATATTTGGGAGCCCAGCAGTGACACGCGAGCGCGCCGCCGCCAGGCATACCGGACCGGACACGCACTGATATCCAACTACGAGCTTTTTAACCGCAACAGCTTTAATATACGCTACTGGAGCTGGAATTACCGCGGCTGCTGGCACCAGGCTTGCCCTCCAGTCGATCCTCGTTAAAGGATTCACGTTGTACTCATTCCGTTTGAGAGATCTCGGTTAACGAGACCTCTGTAAGGTATTTATTGTCACTACCTCCCTGAACTGGGAGTGGGTAAGTTACGCGCCTGCTGCCTTCCTTAGATGTGGTAGCCATCTCTCAGGCTCCCTCTCCGGAACCGAACCCAGATTCCCCGTTACCCGTCAGAGCCACGGTCAGCCACTAGCAAACCGTCGAGAGCTGATAAGGCAGATATTTGAAAGGCGCGTCGTCGGTACAAGACCGTACGATCCACACAATGTTATTGTGATTCATCGGAGAACGATCGCCACGAGGGCGACCATCGGTTTTCAGCCAATAAAAGCGCCCCGGCCGACCCGAGAGCCGACACTGGGGCTCGGTTGCATGTATTAGCTCTAGAATTACCACAGTTATCCATGTATCACTGTCTCGGCCAGTAAATAATAACTGATTTAATGAGCCATTCGCGGTTTCACCTTAGTTTGGCTTGTACTGATACATGCATGGCTTAATCTTTAAGACAAGCATATCACTACTGGCAGGATCAACCAGGTATCCAACACTCAAAGTGTAAAAGATACAACGCCGAGCGCGCCGAAGCGCGCCGGCACCACATTTAGCCACAAATATCATATAGATATTACAGCTCGATCGTCAACAGGCGATCTCATTCGGCACAACCCGTGCGTCCGACGTGGTCAGACAGGGCCTTTTCATCGAGAGTCATGCGGTGAGCACGCGCGCGTCTCAATTGCGAATCAACACAGCTGCGCCGGCTGACTTTGGTCGGCCGCACCCGGGCCGGGTCACCGCGGCGCAAGTGCGCTGTCGCAAAATTCACATTCAATTCATTCACGGACGGCATATTGTGGGAGCTCAACGCCATATCGCACTGGCCGTCCGCCACCAGTGTCCGGCTCGCCACCCCACATGGAGTGCGCGCGGCAGTGGAGTCGCCGTCGCAGCATAGGAAAAAAAAGCAAACACTATTCGGTTCATTATTGGGGCATTTCATTTCACGCCTCTTTTCCATTCGGCACTTCCATTGGGTAAGTTTAGGCAGTATGCAGCCCTGGTGGTGCACAAGTGGACAAGTGGCCATCTCACAACACCCGGTGCTCACAACACGAAGGCCCAGTCACCAGCGCCGGCCGGACGATGTGCTGCTGTACCGCAGTACTCCGGTGCATGACGGTGCAGTCTGGGCTTTTTTTTTATCCGATCCGATCCGATCCGATCCGATACGATCCGATCCGATCCCATCTGTGTGATTATATTATACGCAAAGACGAATAGTTGAAATGACGACAAGCCAATATGACGAGCATCGCCAGTCTCGACCTCGTAACTGGGCCGACCAGTCAAAAGCGCCACTCGGGCGCCGCGGCCGACACGGTCGGCCAGCCGCGCCGCGCTAGTGACTGGTGTCGCCAGTCAAAAAGGACGGCCTGGCGATGCTGGGTATTTATTGCATTTTCGTCATATATTAGAGCTTAAATGTCCTGTTTTCGTGGAATATCACACGCCGCCACTCATATGCGTACATTGGGAGTACTTATCGGCTATTCGAAAATAAAATTTTAAGCGAGGCACATCGCTACTCCCGCCGTTTACCCGCGCCTCAGAAATGGTGACATTCATGATCAAAGTGATGAATTTTCGGACAAGCAGTAAGTGTGTATCCCTGCGTGATATTATATATTAATGTAATATAATATTAGCACTCGGCCGATGCTATTTCAGCTTTGCACCCATACTTCCTCCGGAGTCCATTTCCGAATGGCATACGTTGTACTCTCGGCCGCCCAACCAGGCCGACCAGTCAAAAACGCCACTCGGCCGATGGCCGGCGCCGCGGCCGACACGGTCGGCCAGCCGCGCCGAGCAAGTGACTGGTGTCGCCAGTCAAAAAGGACGGCCTGGCGATGCTGGGTATTTATTGCATTTTCGTCATATATTAGAGCTTAAATGTCCTGTTTTCGTGGAATATCACACACCGCCACTCATATGCGTACATTGGGAGTACTTATCGGCTATTCGAAAATAAAATTTTAAGCGAGGCATATGCACTATTAAGCGAGTCATCGCTACTCCCGCCGTTTACCCGCGCCTCAGAAATGGTGACATTCATGATCAAAGTGATGCATTTTCGGACAAGCAGTAAGTGTGTATCCCTGCGTGATATTATATATTAATATAATATAATATTAGCACTCGGCCGATGCTATTTCAGCTTTGCACCCATACTTCCTCCGGAGTCCATTTCCGAATGTCATATATTTTCGTCATATATTAGAGCTTAAATGTCCTGTTTTCGTGGAATATCACACACCGCCACTCATATGCGTACATTGGGAGTACTTATCGGCTATTCGAAAATAAAATTTTAAGCGAGGCACATCGCTACTCCCGCCGTTTACCCGCGCCTCAGAAATGGTGACATTCACGATCAAAGTGATGAATTTTCGGACAAGCAGTAAGTGTGTATCCCTGCGTGATATTATATATTAATATAATATAATATTAGCACTCGGCCGATGCTATTTCAGCTTTGCACCCATACTTCCTCCGGAGTCCATTTCCGAATGGCATACGTTGTACTCTCGGCCGCCCAACCAGGCCGACCAGTCAAAAACGCCACTCGGCCGATGGCCGGCGCCGCGGCCGACACGGTCGGCCAGCCGCGCCGAGCAAGTGACTGGTGTCGCCAGTCAAAAAGGACGGCCTGGCGATGCTGGGTATTTATTGCATTTCCGTCATAAATTGCAGCTTAAATGTCCAGTTCTCGTGGAATATCACACGCCGCCACTCATATGCGTACATTGGGAGCATTTATCGGCTATTCGAAAATAAAAACCGGCCGGACAGTGCATTACCATGGCATACGTTGTACGTTACATAGGCAACCTATTTCTCTACTCGGCCGATGGATGGTATTTCAGCTTTGCAACCCTACTTCCATTTATCAATTATCGTCTATTAAAACATCAAAACCGGCCGGACACTGCATTACCATGGCACACGTGTTAGATACATATTTCTATATATTTTTATTACACGATGTGTATATTTCTCACATGACGATTTTAAGTGGGCCGATCCTGACAGCAGTGCAACGTCAGGCCAACCCGCGGCGGGGCGGGAGCAAGCTCCGGCGGCCCCGCCAGTGTTCAAAAATCAGTTTAATATTCTGGTCCCCATGTCGGGGACGTATCAGATATTAAGCTGATAAGAACAGATACTACACTTTGATCTTAGCCAAAAGGCCGAGAAGCGATACTTGAGCAGAGAAATGATGCACAATTTATATCACCCGAATCAGCGAACGGCTCGTAGATGCCTGCCGGCGTCTCGCGCCGATGGCCGGCAACAGGCGGTCGGCCACTACCTGAGCCGCAGTACATTATAGGTAGGCCGTATCGCCTCGGTCGACAGCGACATAATACCATGCGGATGTCGCATTTTGCGGCCGTGATTTGCAATGACACCATCAACACGGCTACACCGGCCGCCGCATCGCGCGTCACCGCTTCAATATCGTCGCGGGAAATCAGTCCGTCGTGCCCGCGTCAGCGCATGGTCCGGAGGTCTGAAGTCGCGTGCGCGGGAGAGATTCGCCGACTGGTCGATAGATGGCAGCACCAGCCGGTCCGAGTCGGCGAATAATATGGCGCGAAAAGATTTAAAAGACAACGGCACCCGGTGTTCCCAGGCGGTCACCCATCCAAGTACTAACCGGGCCCGATGCTGCTTGACTTCAGTGATCGGACGGGAACTGGTATTTTCAGCATGGTATGGTCGTTGCCGACGGTAGATGACACAGTGGCCGGTTTTGTTTGTTGTTGGCAAATTGGCTCGGAAAAATGGACCCGACACACTTGGACCGCGAGGAGCGACCGCGAACAATAATAGCATTTTATATAGTTATATCATACAGTACAGAAATCGGACTTGAATATGGAAATGGAAATCAATGACTGAATGAATGGTATGAATATGTCCAACATAAAAATAACCCAACACAGCACACAATAGCATGTTTATAGACGATAAAAGATTATAAATGGTATGGATCGATGCGATATCGCTTCCTCTATCCAAATATATCATTTTCGCCGCATATTATTGACAAATTAAATAGTTATGCGTATGAAAAGTCCCCGGCACGTCGTTAAGTAGACACGGCGCAATGCGGCCAGTTTTACCCAGAGGATTGAAATTGACATAAAATGCATTATAAATGGTCTGGATCGATGTGATATT
>JAXIVJ010013234.1:27500-37851 GCA_036785665.1 Chirona hameri
GCCGTGCGCAGCCGACGTGCGCCTATTTGTCCAGACGACACGCGTCACACGTGCGCTTAATCCCATACTGGCAGCTTCACGGGCTATTTGACTCTCTCTTCAGAGTACTTTTCAACTTTCCATCACTGTACTTGTTGACTATCGGACTCGTGGTTATATTTAGCTTTAGATGGAGCTTACCACCTGCTTAGGGCTGCATTAGCGAGCAACCCGACTCGAAGGAGGACTCGTCCGCGAGCGCGGGCAATCGGTCGCACGGCCTGTCACCCTCCATGGAACTCCTTTCCAGGAGACTTGGACCGACACAGGACACGGACAGAGCCCTCCCCAAACACCACATTGCACTACGGGCCTCTCGACCGCAGGCTTCGGTGCTGAGCTCATCCCACTTCACTCGCCGTTACTGGGGGGAATCCCATTGGTTTCTATCCTGCACTTAATGATATGCTTAAGTTCAGTGCGTGATCCAGCACCCCGAGGTCGAATAAATTTGTTATACTTTGCACACAAGTATCGTTCGCTGCATATTGCTGACGCATTGAATCAGGGCATGGACGCCAGCGTGCAGCAAAGTCACACGAGTGTGCGCCGATATTCCCATCGGCACTTGAGACGACGCCATTTAATGTCTTCATAACGGCAGCACCACGTGTGCAATGTTACATTAATTAAAGACATGGCGAACGTCCACGGCTGCAGAGCACAAAACCAGTTGTGGTGCAGATTTATCAACCGACCCTCGAGAGCACTGAGCTTGCCGACCGAAATCGGATAGCCGCCATTTGCGTTCAACCTGTCGATGATCATTTGTGTCCTGCAATTCGCAACTGTCTCGGGTTTTACCCCGGTACTTCAACGACCCACGAGCCGAGTGATCCGCTGCCATGGAGCCCATGTTTATTTGGTACGGCAGGACCGAGAGCGAAGGTCCTACGAGCATTCAAGAAATGTCAAATATATGGAAATCCATATAATATAGACAATATATGTGTCAGTTTCCAACGTCTTTTACAACGACGAGGACAGCGCGATCGTGTGCGTACAATAAATATATATAGCGTGACCATCGCGACCGACCCCGAAAATACTTCCGCGCCGGGAATGTGCATCCGACGCGGACTGAGGAAAACAATCATGTCAAGAACGTGTTTGTTCAATAGATTGAGGAAATGATCCTTCCGCAGGTTCACTACGGAACCCTTGTTACGACCTTTTTACTTTACTCTCTAGACGACCAAGTTTGGGCGTCCTTCCCGCCGCACCGGCGAAGCCAGCAGCCAGTCTAGGGCGACCTCACCAAATCATCCATCGGTGTAGCGACGGGCGGGTTGTGTACAAAGGGCAAGGGACTTAATCAACGCAGGCTAGTGACCTGCGCTTACTTGGAATTCCTCGTTCATGGGGGGACAATTGCAACCCCCAATTCCCATCACGAAAAGGGTTCAAACGTTTGCCCAAGCTCCCTCACGGAGAGGAGGTGTTGAACGGCGCGCTGACCACCTTCAGTGTAAACACCGCGTGCAGCCCCAGAACATCTAAGGGGCATCACAGACCTGTTATTGCTCCCTTTCCTTCGGCTGGGGACCGCCGATTGATCCCTCTAAGAAGCGCGCCGCAGTCACAAGAGACTGACAGCGTCAAGTTTTAATAGGCCAGAGTCTCGTTCGTTAACGGAATAACACCAGACAAATCACTCCACCAACTAATGAACGGCCATGCACCACCACCCACTGAAACAAGAGAGAGCTATCAGTCTGGTCAATCCTTACGGTGTCCGGGCCATGTGAGTTGTCCCGTGTTGAGTCAAATTAAGCCGCAAGCTCCACTCCTGGTGGTGCCCTTCCGTCAATTCCTTTAAGTTTCAGCTTTGCAACCATACTTCCCCGGAGTCCAGACACTCCTGGTTTCCCCGGGGAAGCTGCCCGCACAGTCTACGTGTAGTGACCGTTGCGGATTGCTGGTCGCACATCGTTTACGGTTTAGATATATCTGGGCGGTATCTGATCGCCCTTCGAGAACCTCTGAACTTTCGTTCTTGACTAATGAAGAACATTTCTCGGCAATTGCTTTCGCAGTAGTTCCGTCGTTGCGAACGGTCACAGGATTGCTCACACGGCCTCGCAATACGAATGCTCTCCGTCAGTCCCTATTAATACATTTCCTTACGACTCTCATAAAACAACCAATCGGTGCAGGGAACGTAATCTCATTCCTCATGATTTGTTTACTGGCATTCATGAAAGACTGCTTTGAGCACTCTAATTGTTTCAAGGTAAAGTCGCCGGGTCGCCAACAGCCGCCTCCGAAAATACGGCCCGTAGGACGGATCCGCACGATTTAACGATTGGATGCGGCCAGCCCGATATTGGAGAGCCCAGCAGTTGACACGCGAGCGCCGCCGCGCCAGGCATACGGACCGGGACACGCACTGATATCCAACCTACGAGCTTTTTAACCGATACAGCTTTAATATACGCTACTGGAGCTGGAATTACCGCGGCTGCTGCTTCAGGCTTGCCCTCTCAGTCGATCCTCGTTAAAGGATTCACGTTGTACTCATTCCGTTTGAGAGTTCTCGGTTAAAGAGAACCTCTGTAAGGTAATTTATTGTCACTACCTCCCATAGATGCGGAGTGGGTAAGTTAAGCGCCTGCTGCTTCCTTAGATGTGGTAGCCATCTCCTAGGCTCCCTCTCCGGAACCGAACCCAGATTCCCCGTTACCCGTCAGAGCCACGGTCAGCCCACTAGCAAACCGTCGAAGAGCTGATACAGGCAGATATTTAAATGCGCGTCGTCGGTACAAGACACGTACGATCCACACAATGTTAATTGTGATTCATCGGTGAACAGATCGCCACGAGGGCGACCATTCGGTTTTCAGCCAATAAAAGCGCACCGGCCCGACCCGAGAGCCGACATGGGGCTCGGTTGCATGTATTAGCTCTGAAATTACCACAGTATATCCATGTATCACTGTACTCGTGCCAGTAAATAATATCTGAATTAATGAAGCCATTCGCGGGTTTCACCTTAGTTTGCGTTTGTTACTGATACATCGATGGCTTAATCTTTAAAGACAAGCATAATCACTTCTGGCAGGATCAACCAAGGTATCCAACACTCAAGTGTAAAAGATACAACGCCGAGCGCGCCGAAGCGCGCCAGGCACACATTTAGCCACCAAATTATCATATAGATATTACAGCTCGATCGTCCAACAGGCGATCTCATTCGGCAACCCGTGCGTCCCGACGTGGTCAGACAGGGCCTTTCCATCGAGAGTCATGCGGTGAAGCACCGCGCGTCCAATTGCGAATAACACAGCGTCGCGCCGGCTGTCTTTGGTTTCGGCCGCACTCGGGCCGGGTCACCGCGGCGCAAGGAGCGCTGTCGCAAATTCACATTCATTCATTTCAGCGACGCATATTGTGGGAGCTCAACGCCATATCGCTACTGGCCGTCCGCCACCAGTGACCCGGGCTTCGCCAACCCCACATGGAGGTGCGTCGGCAGTGGAGTCGCCGTCGCAGCATAGGAAAAAAAAGCAACACTTATTCGGTTCATTATTGGGGGCATTTCATTTTTCACGCCTCTTTTCCATTCGGGCACTTCCATTGTTAAGTTTAGGCAGTATGCAGCCCTGGTGGTGCACAAGCGGGAACAAGTGGCCCTTTCCACACACCCGGTGTCCACAACACGAAGGCCCAGTCACCAGCGCCGCCGGAACGATGATGCTGCTGTACCGCAGGAGTATTATCGGTGCATGACGGTGCAAGTCTGGGCTTTTTTTTTATCCGATCCGATCCCGATCTCGATCCGAGATACGTTCCGATCCGATCCCATCTGTGTGATTATATTATACGCAAGACGATAGTTGAAATGACGACAAGCCAAAATGACGAGGCATCGCCTGTCTCGACCTCGTATATCATACTATGGACCGACCAGTCAAAGCGCCACTCGGGCTGCCAGCGGCCGACACGGTCCGGCCAGCCGCGCCGCGCTAGTGATGGGCTGTCGCCAGTCAAAAAGGACGGCCCTGGCGATGCTGGGTAATTATGCATTTTCGTCATATATTAGAGCATTAATGTCCTGTTTCGTGGAATTATCCACACCCCGCCGACTCAAATGCGTACATTGGGTGACGTATTAGATCGGCTATTCGAAAATAAAGTTTTAACGTGGCACATCGCTACTCCCGCCCGTTTACCCGGCTCTCAGAAATGGTGACATTCATGATCAAAGTGAATTGAATTTTCGGCACAGACAGTAAGGTGTGTATCCCTGCGTTGATAGTATATATTAATGTAATATAATATTTAGCACTCGGCCGATGCTATTTCAGCTTTGCACCATTACTTCCTCGGAGTCCATTTCCGAATGGCATACGTTGTACTCTCGGCGACCCCACCCAGGCGGCCAGTCAAAAACCCGGACTCGGCCGATGGCCGGCGCCCGGCCGACACGGTACGGCCAAGCGCGCCGAGCAAGTGTCTGTTGTGCCCAGTCAAAAAAGGACGGCGCTGGCAGATGCTGGGTATTTATTGCATTATCTTCATATATTAGAGCTTAAATGTCCTGTTTTCGTGGAATATCACGACCGCCACTCAATATGCGTACATTGGTGAGTATTATCGGTCTATTCGAAAATAAATTTTAAGCGAGGCATAAGCACTAATTAATCGATCAGTCCTGCTACTTCCCCCCCGCCGGTTTACCCCGCCTCAGAAATGGTGACATTCATTGATCAAAGTGTATGCATTTTCGGACAAGCAGTAAGTGTGTATCCTCTGCGTTATATTATATATTAATATAATATAATATTAGCACTCGGACCGATGCTATTTCAGCTTTGCCACCCATACTTCCTCCGGAGTCATTTCCGAATGTCATTATTTTCGAGTTCATATATTAGAGCTTAATGTGACAGTTTATCGTGGAATAACTAACACAGCCAATACATATGACGTAAATGGGGAGTACTTATCGGCTATCGAAAATAAAATTTTAAGCGAGGCACATCGCTACTCCCGCCGTTTACCACGCGCCTCAGCAATGGTACATTCACGATCAAAGTGATGCATTTTCGGGACCAAGCAGGAAGTGAGTATCCCTGCGTGATTTTATATTAATATAATATAATATTTGAGCACTCGGCCGATGCTATTTCAGCTTTGCACCCCATACTTCCTCCGGAGGTCCATTTCCGAAATGGCATACGTTGTACTCTCGGGCCGACCCAACAAGGCCGACCGTCAAAACGCCACTTCGGCCGATGCGGCGGCGCGCGCACGACACGTGATCGCAGCCCGCGCGAGCAAGTGACTGTGTCGGCCAAGTCAAAATAGGACGGCTGCGATGCTGGGTATTTATTGCATCTTCCGTCATAAATTGCAGCTTAAATGTCCAGTTCTCGTGGGAAAATCACACAGCCGCCACTCATATGCGTACATTGGGAGCATTTTAGCGGCTAATTCGAAAATAAAAACCGGCGGACATGTGCATTACCATGGCATACGTTGTACGTTACATAGGCAAACCTATTTCTCTATCGCGCGATGGATGGTATTTCAGGCTTTGCAACCCCTACTTCCATTTATCAATTAATCGGTCTATTAAAACATACAAAACCGGCCGGACACTGCATTACCATGGCACTACGTGTTAGATACATATTTCTATATAATTTTTATTTACACGATGTGTATATTTCTCAACATGACTATTTTAAGTGGGCCGATCCCTGACAGCAGTTGCAACGTTTCCACCCTGCTCAACCGGGCGGCGGCGGGAGCAAGCTCCGGCGGCCCCCGCCATTTGTGTTCAAAATTCAGTTTAATATTCTAGGTCCCCATGTCGGGGACTGTATCAGATTATTAAGCTGATCAAGAACAGAATACTACATCTTTGATCTTAGCAAAAGGCCGAGAAGCGATACTTGAGCAGAGAATGTATGCAACAATCTATATCACCCGAATCAGCGAACGGCTCGTAGTATGCCAGCCGGCGTCTCGCGGCCGATGGCCGGCAACAGGCGGTAGGCACTACCTGAAGCCGCAGTACATTATAGGTAGGCCTGTATCGCCTCGTCGACAGCGACATAATTCCATGCGGATATGTACGCATTTTGCGGCCGTGATTTGCAATGACACGCATCAAAACGGCTTACTCCGGCCGCCGCAACGGCCGTCACCGCTTCAATATCGTTTCGCGGGAAATCAGTCGTCGTGTGCCCGCGTAAGCGCAATGGTCCGGAGTGTCTGAAGTCGCGTGCTCGAGAGATTCGCCGTCTGGTCGATAGTATGGCAGCACCCAGCCGGTCCGAGTCGGGCTATAATAATGCGGAAAAGATTTAAAAGACAACGGCACCCGGTGTCCCAGGCGGTCACCCATCCCAAGTACTTAACCGGCCCGATGCCTGCTTGACTCAGTGTATCGGACGGGAACTGTATTTTTCAGCATGGTATGGTCGTTGCGACGTAGAATGACACAGTGTCGCGGTTTTGTTTGGTTGGCAAATTGGCTCGGTAAAAATGGACCCCGACACACTTGGCACCGCGAGGAAGCGACCGCGAACTATAAATAGCATTTTATATAGTTATAATCATTCATGTACAGAAATCGTACTTGAATATGGAAATGAAATCAATGACTGAATGAATGGTAATGAATATGTCAACATAAAAAATAACCCATACACAGCACCACAATAGCATGTTTATAGACGATAACAGATTATAAATGGTATGGATCGATGCGATATCGCGTCTCTCTTATCCAAAATATATCATTTTCGCCGCTATTATTGACAAATTAAATAGTTAAGGTCTAGGAAAGTCCACGGCAGTCGTTAACGTAGGACACGGCGCAATGTCGCCAGTTTTACCCTAGGGATTGAAATTAGAACATAAACATGCATTATAAATGGTCTGGATCTGATGTGATATTGCTTCCTCATAACCAATAATATATCACCTTTGTGCGCATTATTATTGACAAATAAAAAAGTTATGCGTATATAAAAGTTCCCTGGCACGACGTTAAGTAGCACACGCGCCAATGCTAGGTTAGAGAATAAAAGTTGACGAAAAGGACGTCATAGACAGACCTTAGTAAAAGGTTTTCGGCTACTCATCGGCTCCAAAAACACACCGGTCAATAAAACACCTGAATAGTAAAGATAAATAAGAACTTACCTGGTGGAGTGGGGACCGCGGCGTCGGCCTTCGCCCTCTTCGATCTTGTTCTTTCTCTCGGTCCCGTAGACGCCGCACTGCGGCTGGTGCTGCGGCAGGTGATCTTCGTCTGAAACTACGAACACAAAAATAAATAGGAAAATGCTGTCGCCAGATGGGTTAGAACACATCCACCGAATGATAACTCAGAGCTCATATACACTAGCTATTGAGACGCCGGGCATGAATCGGCACACGGGCAGAATGCAGCTCAACTTGGACGCAACAATTGGGGTCGTTGGTGAGTTTTAGCTTTTAATATTGCTTCCAACAAGTACCTGCCCCGTTGTCTTATCACCGGCAAATTGTTAATACCACGTGCAATAATGCCCGTTATCCAAAAACATACGGTCTATAAACACCTGAATGATAACGATAAATAAGACTTACCTGGTGGGTGGGGCACCATCGGCGTCCGGGGACATCGTAACTTTTTAACTTGTATGCAGAAATAAAACAAATTTAGCACACTTGCATCATGACCCGAACATCAATGTCTTTAGATACTTTTCAGGTGAGACTGTTGCTGACCATTCAACTCAATATAAATATAGTGATCGATTATAAAATTAGCGAATATTCGTATACTCTCAAACGACTAGCCTGCCTGGGAGTCCCGGACAAGAATTGATCAGACGCGCAGCATTTGAAAACAGTGTGACGGACACGTGTTGGGGGCCATTTGAAGAAAGAAAAGGCAGCAGCAATGAAAGTGAGATGCAAATTTGGTGATAAATTACGTAATCTGGACTCAATAGATACATTCAATTTACAAGGGTTTTTATATTTCACGTTGATGCAAATCGTTGACTATGTGTCCTTTTAGGCTTTATGCTAGTTTCATAATGTTATGTCAAGGCTCCGAAAAATTAAAAATGTGATTAAACGCACAAAAGCTGCATCTCATCCGCCGGCCGTCAGTTGTACGAGATGCAGGTCAACCGTGTCACCGCAGTGGATGTGAGATGTAAGTTATACTACTTGCATTGTGTGAGGACTTTATCACATGTTAAATTAAAAGTTAAAAAAATTGAGTCCGACACACTTGGACGCGAGAGGCCCAGCGAACAATCATGGCATTTTATTGTATTGTCACATTTATATTGATCTTGCTGATGTGAAGAATTTCATAATCATATCAACCTTAGTAGAGCGAATAATCAATGACTGAATGAATATGTCCAACATAAAAATAACCCAACACCGCACAACCGGTTGGTTGTTCTGGAGTGGGTGGGAATAAAATCATTATTTATGATGTTGAAAAGGATGATGAATTTAGTGTGGAGTTGAATATTGTCTAATGTGCGAGCAAAATAAAAAATCAAGTCCAAGGCAAACAATTGGGGAATAAAACGTCCATCAAGCGATTACTACACGGTTCTTGAAAAATTAAAATAGTCCGCCCGAAGCTAATGATATGATATGATAAGATATGATGTGATATGATAATCGGAATCGAAACGATAGCGTTCGTCGCAAGCGAACAAACTTTTCAGATCAGGATTGAGTCTCAACACGCTCGGCAGTGTTAGCTTGCTCGCAGGAGTTTACAGCACCCCGACCCATAAGGAAAGGTCGTTTACAGACCGTTTGATGCACTCCGCCCAGCGTGAGTTGTGTTGACTTGGCGAAGGCGGACGTCGAGCGATGACGCCCCACCCCCGACGACACAATCAGCCACGTACTCGTGTTCACTTGCGTGAGACCTGTCATGGGTGGATCACAGTCGTGCACACAAGATATCGTGATATTCAATGGACTCGGATGCTGTCTTAGAGGCGTTCAGACATAATCCATCGGATGAGCGATCACACCGCTGGCCGCACGGCCCATAGTGTTACGCCAAATGTCCGACATACCGTTCCTCTCGTACTGAGCAATGATACCATCGTCACGACCCATCATCAGTAGGGTAAATAACAAACCTGTCCTCACGACGGTCTCTAACCCAGCTCACGTTCCCTGTTAGCGGAAAGTGAACAATCCGGACACTTGGCGTAATTTCTGCTTCGCAATGATAGGAAGAGCCGACATCGAAGTGATCAAAAAGCGACGTCCGCTATGAAGCTTCGTGCCTCGCACAAGCCTGTTATCCCTGTGGTAACTTTACTGACACCTCTTGACTAAAGCTCGTAAAATCAAAAGGATTCGATGGGCCGCACTTTCGTGGTCCGTATTCGTACTGAAAATCCAGATCAAAGCCAGGCTTTTGCCATTATTGCTCTAGCAGGAGTTTCTGTCGCCTCTGAGCTGGCCTTCGGACACCTGCGTTATCGTTTGTACAGATGTACCGCCCCCAGTCATACTCCCCACCTGACTGTGTCCTCAGCGTGTGGTCGGCCAACTGACGAGGGAAAAAAAGTCGCCTTGCGCCTTGAATCGAGAATCGCGAACACCGAAGTGCCTCGAGTCCCTTATCACATGTGTAGTGTTGAGACACTTGAAAGTAGTGGTCTTTCACGATCATTGACGCAAGCGTCTCGAATTAGGACTACCACCTGCCATGATCTCCTCACAGTGTACAGATTAGAGTCACGCTCAACAGGGTCCTTACATTTCCCCGCTGGACGATTCCAAGCCCGTTCCCTTGGCTGTGGTTTTCGCTAGATAGTATGATTAGGGACAGTGGGAATACTCGTTGATCATTTCATGCGTCGTCACTAATTAGATGACGATGCATTTGGCATACCTTAAGAGAGTCAAAGTTACTCCCGTCCGTTTACCCGCGCTTTGGATGAATTTCTTCACTTTGACAATTCAGAGCACTGGCAGAAATACACTCGCGATCCAACACCGACCTTGGCCATCGCCGATGCTATGATTTAATTAGTCATCGGATTCCCTGGTCCGTGCAGTTCTAGAGTTGCTTCTAATTGCCGAACGGACGCGTTGTTCCCGTCGACCGCGAGCAGCCGCATGCGCGAGCCATCGACGACGCACGCCGGACAGCGACAAGCAAACCGATCCATGGACGGGTGACACGCGGACTAAGGTCCAGTAAAGTCTCGTGACCAGCACAAGACCTAGCCCAAGTAGATCGCGGCACCTTAACCACTCTCAGAGAGGCCCGAACGACGAAGCCTCATGAAGCCAATCCTTTCCGAAGTTACAA
>JAXIVJ010013235.1:7500-37845 GCA_036785665.1 Chirona hameri
CCCCCCTGTTACAAATAGGGTTAAACTGCTAACATATCGCTAGCGCCTTCCAATAACAATTCGCCAAAACAGCTCGTGCGCGCTGATAGCAGCAGTTGCACAGTACCGTATGTCTTCCTGATCGCAACGCTTGATGGTCATTGTTCGACGAAGATATAAATTTAGAGCTACGAAACTTGCACATAATAAAGTTAACAGTGGCAAGGGCATGCTGTGAAAAACTTGTTCCTCTATCTTGCATGATGTGACAGTAATTTTATTGTCTTATGTGCGCCGTTTTACATAACATCATTATGGTGGCGATCGTTTTATAGATATCGAGGGGAAAAATATAAGCAAAAAACAATATAAGTGAAAATTCAACTAAAGAGGCTCCAGATGTGAATTTCATCGTATCCATCAATCAAACCAATGGCCGTTTTCACGAAGGATTATCGTGCGAAACTTTTTTTTAAAAATTATGCTAGGAAAAATTTCGACGATCCATTCATTAACTACACAACTTTTACATGCGATTTTTGGCTTGAAATGTCCCTCATAATGCTGTAATATGTTGGTAAGAATATAATATGTTGACAAAACTGCGGTTTGATGGTAATTAGCAAGATAAGTATTGCTAGGTCAGTTGTGATCTCCACCGACTGAAACTTGTCAAAACTTCAGAATGATTCAGAAAGATTCCGTGGCGTGTGACGCTATTGGACGCAATCGACTCGCCCAATCCGGCCCAATCCGGCGGCCGGCCTGTGCGGCTTGGCTTTGTCCATGTGCGTGCGGCACGCAGGTCGGAAGCGGCGGTGAATCGGTGCTGGCACATCACTGCGCATGTGCAGACCAACCTGTGATCCATGACGCTGCCAGATGTAATAACTAGTATGACGGTATGTTAAACTGAACGAATGGACTCTAGACGCATATGTTCTTTAAAAACGTCAAATTTTTTTATCATAAACTTGTTATGAGCTCAATACATGTTTCCATAACTATTGAATAGTGATAATATCGCCTAAATGTATTTCTTGGTATGTATAATATACTAAGACTTGTATACCAAAACGTTTTACAACTTTTCAGAAATGTTTCAGAATTTTTTCAGCGCAATAATCCTTCGTGGAAACGGCTAAAAGGTACTTACCGTATGGACAAATGACATTCCAAAACAGTGGCACACTCCCTTTAAGCGTCATGTTTAGAAGTGGACAGGAATGCAGTTATCGGTTGAGCATAGTTTCTCTTTTGGACTTCCCGTTTCCGTTTCCAGTTTTCCTTTTCCAGTTTCCTTTCCCCGACTTTTCCCGTTTTGAGTTCCAGCCTAATAACAAAATATAGTTACCATTTGTTTTATTACATCATAACAACATAATGTGACGGCAGAAACACACAACTCAAGCGCACCCATATATCACAGAATATGTAAAACTCATGTGAACATACGATATTGGCATTAGAAGTCGGCAAATAATCGTTAATCTCAAGGTGAGTGAATTTGCTTCATAACTCTTATACCATACAACATTTTTCGACAATGTGCACAGTACAGTCCCGCCTGTGCCAACATGGAGCACGTTTTGGTGCGTTCGGACAGAGAAGTGTATCATTTTTGTGAGTAATTTGAAAGAATCTGTAATATTGAGTTACATATGGCCACATGTTGTTCTGGTCACAGCACAAATGGATTTGCAGGCTGCATATGAACGACATGCAATGCATAAAACAATCGCTGAATTGCTGAAGAAATGAAACAAACTGTACGATTTAACCAGCTTTCTGCCGGTCGTATAACGTCCCGATGGAACATCGGATGGACTAAGACTGATATTGACGCTGACTAGTGGCATGCTGGCTGCCTCCGGCGCCCGGATCGGATCGGTGATGCCCGGATCGGGATCACCTATCGCAGTGCGGAGGCGGTGACCACCGGTTCAGCACATCAGGCATTCGGCAGATCCTTAGGTTTTCCCTCGACGGCCTCCAGCTGATCGTAGTACGTCGCACTGCAAACAGAGGACGGCATGTCAGAAAACGGCTTCGTCACGTGTTCCCACTCATAATACAGGGAGGTCTGGTGCAGCCATCCGTGAAGGGTCTCCGATCGAGCAATGGCGAATTTTGAATTTGAAAGTTGAATGATGTTGATTGATACGACATGAGTTGCTCATGCTGCAATGATTAAAGCACTCCTTATGTTCCCAGCTGACAACTAGCTATCTTAAGACCGATAACAGGATCAGGACAACTGGTCCGACATGTTCTGGCAGTTGTCAAAAATTAGCAATCGGAAGTTTGACTAGTCTCCTCTATTCTCGAACATGTTTACATTTTGATTTCTCATTTCAATACGTCACCCTACAAGAGGGCACGTAACACAACCTCGATGTAGCCGTGCGCATAATTCAACTCATCATAACCATACCAACAACCACCAAGTGATGCTGGAAGTGACCCCACCCCACCCGCGATGCTGCCATAACAAGGGAAGCAGGGAGAGTACTCACCATTCCGGCACGTGCTTGGGAATGTCGCAGAGGGCGGTATCGTTGTTGTAGACCGTGCCGTAGTCGCACCTGGCGATGGCCGGGTCGACGCCGTTCTTGCACACGTAGAACAGGCGACAGTCGCCATCGTGCAAGAACGTCGGGCTAGTGATCTTCTGATTTTCGGGCGTGAAGTACTCGACTTTGGGGTCGCAGGTGACGTCGTCCAGGGTTCGGAGCACATCACAGCTTCCGCGGTCGGCCGTCAGAGGCCAGTCGCACGTGAGGGTAATCAGCGAGAAGTGCAGACCGGCCGTGCACGCCTGCTTCGTCGCCAGGCCAGCCTTGCAGTTGTAGTAGAAGCCGCAGTCGCTCTCGTGCGGGAACAGGCCGTTGGCGCGCTCGCAGTGCTCAGTACTTTGTGGCGGGCCGAGCTCCTCGCGGCCAGTGCAGTCGATAGAAAAGATGTAGTCGCAGGGCTCCTTCTGGGTCTCCACGCGCTGTGGGTTGAAGCCGAGGCCGTCTGCGCAAGAGACCTTCCTGGCCCTGCCGCGGAAGCAGTCCCAGTACTGGTCACATCGGTCCGGGTCGGGGAACTTGCCGGTGATCTCGTTGGCCGGACAATCGAAAAATTCGACGCCCAGCGCCACTGCAACAGAGAGGTCAGGCTGCGGTCAGATGTCAGGCAAGGACAAGATTAGAGTTCAGGCAAGATCAGAGGTCATCCCGTGGTCAGAGGTCAGATTAGATTGGAAAGCTGAGACATTTCTTCAGGTCGCTGATTCGATGGATTCATTTAAAACTCACCGGGCTAAAATATATAAAGATATGGGAAATCAATGCGGGTATTGCCCAACATGGATGTGTTGACGTTTGCATTGAGAAGTGGAAAGATTGATTGGTAAAAATTATTTGAGTGATTAATTGAATGTAAAAAAAAATCAAAGGCGTTATCCTCATCGGAGGATGACTCCTCAGCGGACGACTTCATTAACTCGACTAGTGTCAACTCGTCCCGAGTTGATGTCATGTCGAAAGCTGGGGCCGACCGGACAAAGGCCGCCTGGAGAGGGAGTCGCCGGCCGGGAGGGGGAGTCGCCGGCCGGGAGAGGGAGTCGGGTTTCGTGCGTCACGGCCGGCCAGTAACCGGTCGGCCGGCCGGTCTGAGCGACCATTGGGCAACGCCTCGCCTCCCCTCGCCTCGCCAATCAGCCGCGCGCTGTGACTCGATCACTGTGCCAACCTTGAAGGACCTTTCACCGGCGCCGCGGCCCCGAGAAAGCAAAGCCGCTTAGGCAGAAAGCACCGGAGCCAGCCCCATTCAGCTGACGCTCATCAGCATAGCAAGCATCAACATAACAGGACACCGTCATGTGATTTCCACTGTATTGTCGACCAGATAAACCGGATTATTTTCCAGGCTTCCAGCTTTCCAGCTTATGATACATGGCAGCTGCATCCCTTTACTGAGCTGGACATGTAAATGGTACCAGGATCAGAGTTATAGGCAGGGAGTACAGCTTAACCTTGAACATGGGCGAAAGTAAAAATTTATATTATATGATTTTAAGGTTTCGTTGGTACGTGCATGGTGGTGATTATGGTTAGGTGTTCTTATTGACACATTTGTTGTAAATGTATTTGGTAGATTGCCATCAAACCGTCAAACACAATCAACCACATAATGGTTATTCGTATTCCAAATTATAATATATTTTGAACTATGAAATACGACAGACACGACCAGCACGACGAACCTGAATATCTTGTCTTTGCAACTTATAAAATATAAATTAGATAAATGTCATTGAGTAACTTCTTTTTGGATACATTTAATTCCACTCGATATCTAGACATTGAATGTTGCGATATATTTTTAGGTGCGTGAAATCACAAGACAGTATTGTACTTTATATATTTTAATATATAAAGTATTTAATAATTTGTAATCATACAGTGAAAAATAGTCTACTTTTAAGACAGTATTGCGTAAACGATTCCAGGTATGATGAACAGTTAACTTGATTGTGCTCCATCTGTCGTTTTTTTAACATGCCTTAATGATTATGCTTGGCTTACATATGCGTTGTGCAGTATGCACACATTTTGTGTATATCTGACGTTAAAAATATAATTTATAACGAATATATAGATTTATTACGTTATAAAGGAATACTGTTGACACGTTTTTGCACACGGAAATACGGAACAAAAAAAAAACATTTAATAATTTTTAAAGGTGCCGATTCATATTCTATCGAATATATTTATTCAGTCATTGTGATGAAGATCAAATTAATTAATGACTTAATTTAGATGATTGGCATTGAATTACCGAAAGCACATTGACGAAGTAACTGTTATTAGAGTCCCTCAACGCATCTTTAAATCATTGCGGCCCTGTGTGACGGGTGGGTCGTCTAACCCCAGTCGGTGCCCCGTTCCTGGGCCGCTCGCCCTGACGCCCGTCCACTCACCGGCGACGATCGCTGCCCAGAGTACGGTGCGCTCCATGTTGTCTTGAGTCGGCCGCCAATGTTGTCCAGAACCAACCGCCGCCGATGCTTATATAGGCCCGCTGGACATCTTCGCTACAAGGCCGGGACCCGGGCTGGCAGGCGGGGCGGCGGCGGGAGGGGGGGGGGCTGGCCGGCCAGTCGGGCGAGAGTCGTCTCGGCGCCCGACGCCCGTCTCTCTGTTGTGTAACCCGTCCCCGCCGCCCCGACTCGCGCGGCACGTGCAATGTCCCGCCACGTGCTGTAAGAGAGCTGCGGGTCGCTCCAGCCAGCCCCCTCAGCTGCGGTCATCTCCACTCGAGTCTGTGTGTAGAGCCGGGCTGGGACAGGCTGGATGGAAGCTACGAAACGCGAGTTCTATATGAGAGTCGGATATTTCCGGAACAAATGTTAGGTTCAGGCAGTGAAGCGCAGTGTAGTCCTAGGGAGCAAGTACGTGAGTTTCAGGGCGAACAGTACGCTGAGGAAAACCGGCTGTCCTCCACTGGCAGATCCAGGGGGGGCAACCTGGCCATGCCCCCTCCCCCCCCCCCCCCCCCTCCAACAGCCTGGAGGAGGAGGGGGACAAGTCTTTTGCCCCCCCCCCCCCCCAAACAAAAAAACGTTAACAGTTTATTGTAAAAATTGACTTTTCAGCAATCAAAATCCAGCTATCCACAGTGAAAACTGGAACATTTTGGGAAACACGGCTCTTACCATCAAATCTGGGCTTTAAAAAAATATAAACTGGACGAGAAAATAGCGGCCAGCAAGCTGCCAGTCGGAATTGAAGCTCGAACAAACGTTTTTTTTTACATGTAGGAAGAACGCTTCATATGGTATGAATTTGGAATCCGATCTACACTATTTCGGCGCAAATGGTTGTCAAAAATGATGCGTTGCTTTTGTGGAAATAACTGTTCGGGACACGTGACAGCGGTGTGTACAAAATTAACGTGTGATTCTCATGAAGTTCCCAATGCAGTTGCTGGCACTAGGCCCAAATAATAATGTTTTTGACGCGTCAATATTTTGATCCAGCCCAATAGAAATGGTATTGGGGAAAATGACCAATTTACAAACGGCAATTATGAAGCACTGGATAACAGTGATGGGATGAATGGCACATGCATCTGTGCATTGTGCATTGTGACAATACAGTTTCAGCCACCTAGGTGTTCAATAATTATTTTGTAAATTGATGCAATACTGCTTTATAAGTGCATCAATTTTTGGATCCCTTGGCTCACCTGAATCAATTTGTTTTACTCAAATTAAAATCACCGTATCAAAATATTGATGCAGTAACAGCATGGGTGAATAATTTTGTTTAAAAAAACTTTTTCATAATAATTGCATGTAATTACATTACAAAATCAGTTTATATACTTACAAAATATAAACTTGAAAATTTAAAAAGTGTATCCTAAGAAAATAACAGAAACATATTTTATATAATTTGTCGCCACCTGACGGCGTCTCAATCTTTCCCGAAACAAACCAAAAAAAAACTTACGTAAACAGGTTGAGTTGTGACCGAGGTGGATGGTGTAAACAGTTGTGCATCAGATGGGGCGATTATTTTTGGAGACTGGTCATTTTCCATGGGGACTAGGTGTTTTTAGTGAAATGTTGTCAATAATTGTGTCCATTTTTGTCATACAGTGCCTATGACAAACTCCGCACACTTGGCATTAAAAAAATGACGCGTCAATAAATTGATTTTTTGGACCTAGTGCCAGCAACTGAATGGCAATTGCGCAATCAAAATAAAGCAAACTATAGGTAGGTACGTACATAGGTTGAAATAAGTATGTCTAGCTCAAACCTCATCAGAAGTATCTGCCCCTCCCGAATTTTCTCCATATCCTGAAAACTTTGATAGATATTAACGTGAAACTTTTAGTATCTTTTGGTGCATCAAGTCTAAGTCTTGTCAGCAACTCTTAATTAAATTGATGGAGTGTTTTGGGAGATAATGACGTTTTAAAGACGTCATGTCATGCCATTTTGGGTGGAAAACGATGCAAATAAAAAACGTCAAAAGAAAGGAAATTACATTTTCTTCACAATGGCTGTGTCGGATTTCCAAAATGTTGGGTTTTTTAACGAAAAAAAATGAGATTTTTTTTAATTTTATTTGAAAAGTGAATTTCTTAAGTTTGAATACCAAAATATGGTGACCGGCCCAAATCCGTGGAGAAAAAAATCGGGGTACCTATTTGCCACAAAAAGTCCCCCCAACCGACGGCTGGATCCGCCAGTGCAGTTTCCAACACTTTTTAAAGGATGCCAGTGGCATTAATAGTCCCAATAAATGTAAAATTTTACAAACATATTCTCATTCAGATATCGAATCCGGTTGATGAAAACAGCCTGGGCATAGTTTGGATCTTATGTTTTGAAGTGTGATATAAATTTAGCAGTTCAGACCCCCGAAATTCCCAAATATTTAGATTTTATCTTGCATATGCTCTTTCAAAAATGAGCAGACTGCGAAGGTAAAGATACTTCCTCATTTAACCCTATTCCCTGCGGGCGGTCAGAATTACGTTAACCTGCGGGGACAGATTCTGCCACCCCCCCCCCCCCCCCCAGAGATATCGAGAACCGCTTCGTCGATTTCGATGGGGAAAGCGCCATTCGATGCATCATGACAAGATCTCTCTTTTTGGACCCCGATATTTTTGTTTTGTTCAAAAATGGGGGGCCAGGGGGCAAAAAAAAAACCGAAATTTTGGGTGTTTTTTTAAAGGTCATTGCAGCCATGTGGCTCGACCGATTTGCATGTCCCAAACGTTTTTGAGCTTCAAATGTACTGGTCCTTAATATATCAAAAGACAAAAAAAAAAATAGGCGTATTCAGGGAATGTAAAATGGTGGGATTTTCTGAGATAAAAAATATGTGCTGTTCGTTATTGTTTGGGACGTCATGAACGTCACATGTGGGCATTACATGCTGTAATTTGTTAAATTTGATATATTGCGCATAGGCAAATCCAGGAAAAAAAAACATGGGGGCACCATGCACGTAACGCTTTTATCATCTTACTAATTTGAAGTTGGGCCTGATTTGAGGGTGGGTATCGACTCGCTTTTTTTCCTGAGTGCGCCTCTGCCCAAAAAATATGTACAATCCCAGTATCTATGATGCATATTGCATTGGAATTGGTTCTGACGCATTTATTGCACTGCAAACCACGAAGGAAGTATGCGACGCAAAACCGCATTCGTAACACCCTCCCCAAAACAGGAGCCTGGAACCGCTCTGCTGGACCGATTTTTTCAAAATTTTGACACAACACGCGCCATTCAATTTTGAGAAAATTCACAAAGTTCCAGGACCTATCGGTTTAGAAGCGGCAAGTGAAAAACTACCAGGGGGCAGAATCTGCCCCCCGAAGGGAATAGGGTTAAGGACAACATAGATTATCACGTGGTGATATGTTTTGAAGAAATCTTATGAAATTAGAAGATTCGAACTTTGTATTCTTACCATCAACGTTTCTTACCATCAAGGTAAACATCAAGGTTACCTTCAAGGTCAGCTCCAAGGTCAGACTCGAGGTGATCTTCAAGGTTAGCTTCTACGTTGACCTCAAGGTTAGCTTCATGGTTAGCTTCATTTTTCCTGGTGCTTTATCTCGACACTTCACCTGTTAATGGATGTCCTTACTCTAGGTGAGATGCATGCAACATTAAATCCATAAATAGATAAAGTAATTTTCCAGAGTTCCACAACAGGTCCCTCCTATGCCAGGCCTTCACCAGCAATCTTCCTTTGACTGGCGGTGCTGATGTGCATGCGGTTCATATTCGTTTATTTCAATTTTTTTCTTCTTCTTTTAAATTGAGTCTAAGCATTTCTTTGGATGGGTTCCTAGAATCACATTATTTTGCGGTGCTGATTTGTTGCATTAAATCTGGCCCCTTACACCCGATCACGTATTACCGGGTCAGAGGTGAAACTTATAATTCAAAGTTGAATGTGCCACAAAGCCTCGGTATGGTCCTCCCATGAGAGGGAGCTTGATGATAATGATGCTGAAATCCTAGCTTTGGTCAAACGAATCTCTTGACAAGCTCATCGCTAGGTCATGAAATAAGTTTTTGAGCTCCCTGAATGTCTGGTTCTACTTCACGGTTTGACGGTTAACACTGGCGTTCATCATGCTTCCCTCCCTCTCGTCGATATCGTCGTGACCTGGACATTATGTAGCTAAACATGACATGTTTGGAAAACTCAGGACACATTCAGCGGCAGCCTCACAATGTGGAACCTTTGCGCCCACTCAACAAGCGCCTCATGGACTAACACGTAACCGTACTCGTCAAAAATGAACTGTTCCGCCTTCCGCCTGTCTAAGGTGTAAAAGGTGTAAAATTCATCCGCCTGTCTAAGGTGCAGCAGCATAGCTCTCACGACTCCATTGTCCCTTCTTATAACCGCCCTTGTCGTCTCTCACGTCCAATTAGCCGCGTGTGGCACAGGAGGTGCATCAGAGAAACACGTGCAACGTCACTGGAAAATCATTTTGGACTTTAGCCATATCTGGCCGGCGAAAATTCGACCACACATCTTCGATGCCATGATATGAAATGGGTTGGCTCGCTGTCAGGCAGCTGTGGAAACATAACTTGATGCATTTTCTTTATAAATTTGCACCGCTGTGTCCAGCTTCAGTGAAGCTCAGCTCTCTCGGTTCTGGAAACGTCTATCAGGCCTCTGATCCTGGCTCTCTGGGGAACGAGGGCCGGGGCCGGCCGACAGGCAGCGGTTCTTTATCAGTGACCTGTCCGGTAGTACAGGAGTCTGCCGTCAGAGGTCCGCCACTGACAGAGCTGTCACTAAGAGCCGTTACACGCCCGTTCGATGACTTTTACTAGTGTGACTAGTGGATGGTTAACCCGTTCATCCGTTAACCCGTTCGCCCGTTAACCCGTTAACCCGTTCACCCGTTGACATAGCTTTAGATACCTTGATTTTCTTCGCTGAAGTGTCGGCGATCAGCATGTTAATTGTTGTTTGGGTGAACTGTGGAAGTGTCCGTTGGTGCGCTCCTGTCTCAAACCCATAGACACCGTCTTTAACTAAATGACTGCATCGCACGGGTCCAAAACAGTAAACCCACCGCGGCCCTGCACACCCCGGCTGCCAGTGACGGATGTTTGCTGGCTTGTTTATCGACGCATCAGTCAGTCTTAACTAGTAGCGTCTGCCGGTCACGGAATGCCTGGCGACCACGCGACACCGTAACCCGACCTGACCCCAATACCTGTCGATTTCCCAGCCAATCAGTGACCCGCACGTCACTGGGCCACCGCCAATTACGGTGTTTCGCCCTCTCCATGCCCAGTACTGAACTCAATCACAACTGGAAGGGACAAAGGTGTCTGAGAGCGGTCGCGGCCGGCCGCCATGTTGGGTTGCCGGGCCGGGCGAGGGGTGGCGGGGAGTAAGAATGGAGGGGTCGGACGCGTTTTATTAAACCTGTTATTATCAGCTTCAGGTTTGTAAATAGGAATACATTTTGGGTGGGTATTGGACGGATTTGATTGCGCTTTACAGCTGTATAATTTGTATCGATTAGCACCATCCGGTTTTACCGGTGTGGCAGTGTAATGAACGAAATATTTGCAAATTGACAATGTTTATATTACAGGCGGACCGAAATATTGCTTTCAAACCTTAATTTGCACATGAATTATAGAGACGGTACATTTGTCTACACATTTGCATTTGTTTCATCGCTTCACGTCCCATAGGTGCCTAGCACTGATTTTAATCGTGAAAAACGTCATAAAACCATACAATTTCATGCCATTAATTTTGCACGTGCCACGCGCCGCTGATCGACACACAGTGCCGATCATTTCTCCGGGCCGATCATTTCTCTACGCATATGTGTTTGTCCCATGTCCGTGCGACTCGTGGTTGCCGAGACCCGAGATACTGGTCCGAATTGCAACGAAGTTTTGTAGGACGTTTGTAGGACTTTTGTAGGACGTGTTTCGTGCAGGACGTTTTCGCTAAACAGTGCATTCTCAATGGAGGAATCGACCGTTTTTGAACGCGGCACCACGCGCAAACGACGCACCCGACGGTGATGGGACCAAAAGTTTCAGAATGCGATGCACCTCTCGAATCGATTGGTGTCGGTTACGACGCTCAACGTGGTTTACTTTTTTGTTAAAGCTATTAAGAGTTATTTAGTTCTTTAGATATTTGCATGCTCAAAGAAACACATTTGCTTCAGGAAAGCATAAATTCATGGTCAGAGTATTTTTTTACGAAAATGCTACGGAATCACTTGAAATCGCCACTGATTCCGATTCCGATTCCTTCATTTTCTAAAAGTGATTGATTCCACCCAATTCCGATTCCACCCAGATGACAATGGAATCGGATCCGATTCCGATTCCAGCACAAACGGAATCGATTCCAGAATCTGATTCGATTCAACTGGAATGAAGCACAAGTCTGCTGAGTCCCATAGGCGTACTGTTGAAGCGCGTCGACAATTGGCTAATGTTCAAGATCGTAGACGTTGGTGACAGGTGCCGAGCACTAATTTTAATCGTGAAAAACGTCATAAAACCATACAATTGCATTTATATTGCCATTAATTTTGCACGTGCCATGCGCCGCTGATCGATACACAGTGCATACTCCGGGCCGATCATTTCTCTACACATCTGTGTTTGTCCCATGTCCGTGCGACTCGTGGTTGCCGAGATGCTGGTCCGGGATTGCAGCCCAACGCACCGCACGCACTACCTCACGCGCCTGCGTCCGGGGGTTCGGCAACCCAACATGGCGGCCAGGCGCGACAGCCCGAGCTATACCCGGCTGAGCGGGGCGCCACCCTCTGATGCCCAGCGCCGACCCGCCGCTGCCTGCCCGGTCACGTGACATTCAGTCGGCCGGACGATCAGGCTCGTGGACCGGGGTCAGGTCACACAGGCTCCGCCCCATGCCTAACCGAGAGCTGCGAGTGGTAGGGGAGAGGTAGCCTCCCAACGGAACCCGCAGGCCGTCGGCCAGTTAGTTCAGTTGGTTAACCCGCGAGTCACTGGGGGGGGGGCTTTTTTAGCCCCCCCCCCTCCTTAAGAATACTAGGAATATCTCAATAACTAATGCAGATATTGACGCCAAAATTTCAGTACCTTTCCGGGCATCATTTTTACACCTTTTGAGAGAAAAAATGAAAAATATCGTCAGATTTTTTTCTCGAGATAGTGAATTTAGTGACGTCACTAAACACGATTTTGACACCAAAATCGGCTAAACTTTGCCAGGCCGTACGAATGCGGAATATGAAGCCAAATGCAATCGGAAAACGCTAAAAGGTAGAAAATTGCAAGGGCTACAAACCAGCTATCTTGAAATTTCGAGAATTGTTTTTTACCCCAAACATTTCACACACAAAAAAAAATTGTTTGCAAAAATGCTCACAAAATCAAATTTGTCAAAGATATTGAAAAAACCGGAATACATGTCAGATAACGACATATGGGCAACTACCATACCAAATTTCAAAATGATATAATCTTTTTGGACTGTTATGGCATATAAAGTATGGGTAAATCATGACGCCATATTTTGAAATTGCGTTTTGTTTCGCTTTTATTGACCGGATACAAACAAATAAATGCCAGCACTGTTTTTTCTTCAGATAAAACTGATATAGAAACATGTGTTTTTCATTTCGATTTATCAATTTCAAATTTTGACCTTCAGTGCCCTGAAATTGACCTGAACTTGACACTAACTTCACGTAAATGAAGTCAAGTGGTAAAATGACTACCACTATCGAATTCTACGCGTAAAAGCATCCATAAAACATGTGCTGCATGACTTTCGTAGATATTTTGTGTGTAGTGACCTTTTGTGACCTGACCTTGACCTTGATCTTTCCAACAATCTCACTTTAGCTCATGTGGGATATGTACCATACCTTTGACAGCACTTTGGGTGATTATAGGCGCAATCGAAGGCCATAGATGGCAAGTATTGGCCATAAACTCAAATACCTCGATTTTGACGTTTCACTTGACCTTGATCTGATATGTGACCTTAATTTGAATTGTTTTAAGTTTGCGTTAGGTTTATCTCATTGAGCGCTTTCGAATGCCGCCTTTCGCGTCCCGCTGCGATCATTGGTTCTGAAGATACCAGGGGGCTACCCCCCCCCCCCCCCCCCCCCCCAGTGAGTCGTGTTACAGAATATACCCCAGTGACTGCCGGGTTAAGGCGTCCCTCTTGTAACGCAAAGTTTATGGGTTCGACCCCCGCCGGGGCTTTTCACATCTCGGTGCGGGCGAGCACACACAGAGGCTCTTCAAATAGTAAGTAAGATGTGTTTTTGTTGCGATTTTATAATACAGCTGTACATACAATCACTTGAGTCAGTTCACGTCCAATATTTTTTCCTCTCACTTTATCCGGCTCCCGCCGGTGGTATATTTGCATACAAAAAACTTTCAGCACAACTGCATCCAAATACAATACATATATGTGAAACCGCCGAGGTTTAAACACACATACGAACGAGCAAAACGAGAAGAAAACAACACATAATCACAATACTCGCTTGACGCTTCCACATCAACAGTTTCCGAAAAATCGTATTAGATTACAAAATATCTTCCGAAATACTAAAAAAACGCAGCGTCATACACATATCACTACACACAAGCCCACCCGAAAGATGCTTGCATCCAATCAAGCGTCTAGTCCACTATAAGTATAAACTACCTCACCGGCACACTGGGCCAGCGCAACGGTCGGGGGCGGCAGCAACGACAGCAGCAGCAGCAGCAGCAGCTGCAGCAGCAGCAGCAGCGACAGCTGCGCCGAACGCTGACAGCGGTCGGGCGCTTGGTCGCTTGGTCGCTCCCCGGTTTTTGCCCCGGGTCCGCCTCCGGCACGCGCCAGCCGGCACACCCTCGGCCGGTCGACCTTCGCAGGACTTTGCAGTATTGTGTAATTATATGCGGTGCTATTGGGACAGCCTGGGAAGGACGGGCCGGAGGCAGAATGCCGGAAGGCGGAGGCGTGTATGCTGTATTTTGGTGTTATGATTTTATATTGTATTCTGTTGTTATTTTATAATAATTTATTGTCTGTTCTTGTTTTTATATGTTATTATACCATGTTATATAATATATTGTGTATATGTTTTGTTTTACTATATTGTATACTAGCTGGGGTACCCGGCGTTGCCCGGGGAATTCAGTACCTGGCGGTGTCTTGGGAGCCACCGAGGTGGCTTACAACCCATAAGCCAGACTTGAAAAATACACGCTACCTGCTGTTTTTTAATTGGAGCATTGGAACCAAGGCCACAGTCATGAATCTAATTTTAGAGTGTTCTAAATTTATATTTATCTCCCACTATGCCATCGACTGATCCTGGACACTGGCACTATGGTTGAAAATTTGAGCATCAAAATGCATTGAAATGCATTGAAACCAAGGCCACAGTCGTGAATATAATTTTAGAGCAATGCATTGAAACCAAGGCTACAGTCGTGAATATAATTTTAGTGCACTCTGTCAGTCACTACTGCAGTAATTAGTGCTCTAAATATATATTTCTTCCCCTACTATGTCACCAAGGTCAGTCAGGCAATCCCATGAGTGTCACTAACACATGGTGATGACTAACAGCATCAGATGATGACAATTGGGGCTTATAGTTGTACCGAGTACCAACTGCATTGGTTATATGACCCGCTCTAACCCAAAGCTTGGATAGGAACATTGGATTTCATGCTACCAGAAGGTTATCAATACTGACACACTAAAGCACCATGTGTTGGTATTGTCTGCATTCTGATAGCAAGAAGTCTGAGGTAAGGATGTGTCCGAAGATTACATTTTTACCTACGCATGTGTCGTCTACACCACCAATAGTATGAAAGTCCTGTGTGTTCATGTATCTTGTCATTACCCGAGTTTGGGTGTTTGCCTACATTATCACAGTTTAAAATGGCTCCAGAATGAATGTTATCATCGAAATGCATTGAAATGCATTGAAGAAGTGACCTCTGAGGTCATGTCAATGACCAAAAAGTCATCAGAATTGTAAATGCATATAAATTGAATTTTATCGAGCTAGAATCGTGAATGAGCATATAATAATGCTTAATGGGAGCCAAATTCGTAATCAGCGTCACAAAATGTCCTAAAAACTGCGAAATTCCAAAAAGGTCATGTCAGGTCATCTGAGGTCAGTGACCTCGGTTGACCTGTGGAAGCGCATGACCCCAGTGGAACATATCATTATTTCAAATGGATCCCAAATTAGGAATCAGCGTCACAAAATGTCCTAGAAACCGCCAGAAGCCCAAAAAAGTAATATGAGGTCATCAGGTGTCAATGACCTCAGTTGACCTCTGAAAAGGTCAATTGAGGTCACAATCTCAGTGGAAACCACAACTGTCAACTAGAAACACCTGTGCATATGCTCCTGAACAACAAACACTCGGAAACTGCACAAGTTACCAGCATCGATACTGCGGGACGCCAGTTGCGCCTGACATGACCTTGAGAAACAGGTCATAGGTCACGGGTCATGTGGGTTAGAAATTCAAAATTGTCAGAGTAAGTAAACATTTTTCAAAAGTAGGGTGCTGAAAGTTTCATTGCAATCTGTTGGAAATTACGCAAGTTATTCCAGAAAACCGAGGGGGTGGCATCCTCCCCCCTCCCTACCCGGGCGAGGTTTAATTCAAGATATGCTCTTAACCCTCCATCCGAACGTGCGGTGCTGGGGGTAAATTTTACCCCCCTCGTATCTTCCGAACCAATAACCGCAGCGAGACGCGCAAGGCGGCGATCGAAAGCTCTCAGTGAGAAGAATCTAACACATGCCCGAAATTATTAACATAAGGTCACATGTCAGGTCACGGTCAGGTCAGGTGTCAAAATTTAAGTATTTGGGTTTTGGGCTATACTTTCCATCCAAAGCCTTGTATTGCAACTATTATCTCACAAAGTGCTCCCAAATGTATAATGCATCTCCTGTATAAGTAAAAATGAAATTTTAAGCAAAGGTCAAGGTCAAGGTCAGGTCACAAAAGGTCACAGGTCTACGAAAGCCATGCGACACATGTTGTATGGGTTATTTTACACGTATAATTCGATAGAAGCAGCCATTTTCACAGCCTGACACCATATAATTGCCCTCAGGTCAAGGTCAGTTCACAATAAGGTCAAAATTTGAAATTGATTAATCTAAATAAACATTGCATGTTTCTAGACTAGTTTTGTCTTCGAAATACAGTGGTGGCATTTATTTGTCTGTATCTGGTCAGGAAAAGCCAAAAAACTCAATTAAAAAAAATGACGTCATGAGTTACTTATTCTTAGAGAGCCATGAGTCAGTCAAAAATAAAGAGATTGCTTTGAAATTTGGTTTGAACATCGTTCATACTCGGTTCTCTAATATATCTTCCGGTTTTTTAAAAATCTTCAAACAAAAAACTTTTGTGGAAATTCTTCTCCAAAAATCAGTGTTTTGTATTTTTGGGGTCAAAAACCCAAAATTTTGAAAATCTGAGATAGCCATGTCAAAGACAATGTTATTTCCTTTCTTTGCACGCCTTTTATTTGCAATTTTCATTAACACGCTATTTTCTACGATTTTTCAAACATTTAACGTTTTTTCACCAAAAATGACATGACATGACGTCACTAAAACGTCATTATCTCCTCAAAATTCTCACAAATTTCAACAAAATTGTAACACAAGATGTAGAATTGATGCACCATGAGGTACCGAAAGTTTCATTTTGATATCTGTCATAGTTTTTAAGTTATGGAGAAAATCCGGGAGGGGGTAAAATGTACCCGCAAGACCGCAAAACGCTCGAAAGCGCAGCTGAGGCCACGGGGCTGGCCACGACTGGACCAGAGCATCAGTGACGTCATCGCTAATGCTGAGCCGCTCGGCAGCAGATACATGGGGAATCACGGGATGACACCCCATGGCTTTCTGTCGTAGCGAATGGCCGTATAAGGGTAGCGAGTTTCTGTCTGACTTTTTATATTTTAAGTAATAGATAAACCTATCGCTGAAATACTGGCATCGTACAAAATAGTCAGAGCTACTGTGTGTTTGATTGTGCGTTTATATTTCAAGAAAGACGAGAGAAGAGTTTGCTTGTAATTTCACAACAGTGGAGCTGTTGAGAAGATTCACGCAAATGCTGGTACCTATTTGTAGAATCTGTGTAGCTAATTTGGTTGGTGTTGAGGCTATATATTATTGTGATCCCGGGTCCTTCATGTAATGGTGGATGATTTGTGGGTGTACCAATAAATACAGTTATGGCGAAAAGTGAAAACCTCGTGTCTTCAGTTTTGGAATTGGTTGAGTTTCTGCCCGACCAAGATACACCTTCCCAAATGCTGCAGTGTCTAGTTGCCTGATCTGATCACACAACTAAAATCTTGCCACAATATCTCAATCTGCCGAACAGCCCACCGCATGGTGACCATAATGCATCACCAACAGTAAAACAGGTTGATTAATTTCAGTCAGCTTTATTGACAAATCGCACAGATGGTGCACAATGTGGTGCTAATGTAGGTGGTTGGCGTCTGGTCACCTCAATGAAGATTGCGCTACCATCCCTCAACAAGGGTGACAGTTTTCAGAGCATCTTCTGCAAGCAAAATGGAAAAATAAAGGTTAATACAATATTCAGGGCAGGGTGGCAGGACACGGCACAGCGTACAGCCCTAGACATTAAATGTACTTTTAACTTTGGTGCCCACTTATGCTGATTGGAACGGTGAGTATAGTGCTATGGTCCAGTGTTCATCTAGCTGGTTAATAAATTAATTGCAGGACAAAATACATAAATGACTCTGATTCATACTTTTGCTTTCTTTGTAAAATATTTACCTTATTTTCATTATATTTTAAGGAACCACAATCAAGCAAGCATTTCCATTAAACAAATATATGAAACACATGGTCTGTATTAACAGACTGGTTATTGATTTGACACTGATTGAATCGATTGGAATCGTTCAATCAAAATTAATTGAATCAAAACAATTGATTCACCACCAGATCTTTTGGTACGTTAATTGCGATTGAATCAAAACCCGAATCAAATCGAGGCTGATTGAACCAAAATATTTAACGATTCAGGTACACTGGTAAATTGTGCAAATACATGCAGTTCCTGTGGATACATGCATTACATGCATGTATGCAAATGCATGCATTCATTGCATGCAAATACATGCATTCATTTACACTGAAATACCATTTCTGTAACAATGTTTCAATTATATATAATATATATGCATGTTTCCATTTGTATTGATTTGACAAGTTTACCTCATATATTTAAATGTTGAATCAAACATGAATCGATTGAAATATTGGTTTTGATTCTTTGAATCGGAAGGAATCAATTCTCAAAATTGTGTCTGTGAATCAAACGGTGATTGAATCATTCAGATTCCAAAATGAATCATGATTGTAAGTAAACATGATTGTAGATCAATAACATGGCAGCAATGTTTATTTTATATATAAAAGGCGAGAATAAGGAATAAGCTTTCACCGTTACAGCATCGTCACATCATGTACCAAACTTAACTGCTGTTCAATGTATGATATTGTTTGATTTAGAATACTTATCCTTCTTGCATAGGACATTTTCTTGGACAAAAGAGCACATTGTAACTTTTAATAGATTAACTTTCAAATGTCAAAAAAAAAATGCATCTGACGATGCCGCAACGTTGAAAGCTTATTCCTTATTATCGCCTTTTATATATCAAATAAACATTACTGCCATGTTATTGATCATCCCTGTTTACTTATTCTCATTCATCGTTGCAAAAATAACCATCAATCACATTCAAAGAATCATGATTGAATCATTCCAAAAAAAGTTGAATCAATAACCAGTCTGTGACTATACAAAAATTGATGAACATGATCCTTCACCTCTTCATGATGTACATATATCGCTTATCTTGATACTTCGAATTTTCCCACCATAAGAAGCACGCACGTTTATAAATAATAATTAATAAACCATTAAAAAGAAACACAAAAAAGGCACACAACGCCTTGTCATATATCCTTGCACAAAGCTCTACTACATTTGTAATTATAAATGTGCGCCGATTTTGCCTACAGTGTTCTTCTGATGCACTGAGAGCTGGTTGGTCGAGAGCATGCGAAATCTGACATAATTTTCATGTAGAATGGAGCGTATGACATATCGGAAGAAAAAAAATGGGCAGCCTATCGCCAGTTGTTCTTGCGATACGCTGCCATATTGCAAGATATGCAGGCATATTCTGGGGATAATACGGGAATGAAACACCGAACATCCAGACAAATATCGGTACACTCAGAAAAATAGTTGTATTCAAAGAAGTTTCTTTGAATCAGAGAGTGTTCTTTTTTTGGGTGTTGATTAGAAAATGTAAGCAATGAAATATGGAATGTTTCTTTTGTATATTATCCTGCTTGGGGAATAGCTTTTGGACTTCTAAAGCAAGCCTTTTGTGTATAGAGAATTTCTAGATAAGAAGCTGAAAAGTATCGTTACACAGAATTTATCTGAAATTTAGTGGAATTTTGTAGTGCTATGTAAACAGGACTAATAATAGGTACAATATCAGAAAAAGTATTGATGCTGTTTTTTTCTTCATAGACACTATTTAGCCACCAGAGTGTTTCAAGAATAAACAGTCAACTCATCATAATAATGTATTGACCAAGACACGCTTCATAATTCATATTGATACTTCTTCAGTTGGTCATTAAAAATAGGACATACAAAACAATAGATGATTGACACTGCAAACATACATTCAAAGTTCATTCACATCACATGATATTGTTTCACCTATTAGTCTCCTAAGAGGCATCAGGCGAAGCAATCACATGTTAGACATCTAATTTATGTATTGAGAAAAACAAAATGAAGCCATTTCAAATAGTTATTCTTCCAGTCTTCGCCCTTCGGATTCATAAATTTTGACTTCAAACACCGCAGTTTCAAGCGCAATTCTTGTTTTCTCGTCTATATTATCTTTAATACTCCTTGCACCTTCCCAACTGGGTATAGTTCCACATTCATGACTATGTTTCACTATTGTTTTGGGTTTCTGATATTGCAAATATTTCCTGTGCTCCATTAGCCTTGCGTTAAAACTTCTTCCAACTTCCAGTTTCACCATATGGTACATCTCTTGCATGGTATCTTGTAGACAAGCCTGTGATCATGTTACTTTCTTTTATAATTTATCCTGTTCTTCCCAGTCTCACTTGTTAGTTGTTACCTACTATCACATTAGCATGTTTCAGAAAATGTGCAATCGTATCAACATGTCTGGATTTCGGAACAACTGGATAGCTAAGTATCAATACGAACCGCGTCTTGGTTAATAAATTATCATGAGGATTTGACTGTGTATATGTGTCTATGAACGTTAACAATTTCAAGAAGTTAGCATGAATTAATTCAAGCAGCGCAACCTCGTCCCCACACTGCAAGACGCTCCCCGAGCGTATGGCAAAACACAGGTAAACAACGCAGTTTAACAAACGTCTCTCCAGCGCCAGAAATGTCTCATAATATTACTGCCATATGGGCTTGCCATATGGGCCATATGGGCTTGATTCTAACCTCCGACCTATCTGTTAGTTATAGTTATCTTGGTATAGAGTTTCCACATGGGCAGAACAAAACTAACATAGGTCGTCTTCAGCTTTGCCGATGATGTGTACACATTTGTTGGTTGCCATAATCCTCGAAACTAAACGAAAATTAAATGCTTGAATATACGTATTTTTAGTAACATTATTTATATCTAACATGCTTCCAGGGCGGAATTGACCGACATCTCTCATCCACTTATCTTGCAAGTTTGTTTTTGTGATTTTTCGTATTTGCTTCTTAGACATGAAATATATTCCTTATATGCTAGCCGTGATATTCTAGCATCACTATTTATTAAGCTTATTTTGTGCGGTATAGAAGGATATACTATTAGTGATTTATAATTCGTCTCCTTAACGATACTTGGAAGACTTCTTAGAAGGGACGTATAGCAAATAAATGTCATACGAATGCCGTACACAACTTCTAACTCGTCTTTTGTATATAGTGTTCCTGTTGTATTATTTATAAGGTCTGCAACAAATCTTAGTCCTTTGCTATCCCACGTTGTTTTATACACGTATTAAATTTTGAAGCATTGGAAAACCAAAGTTTTTCTGTTACTATTTGATTATTACGAGGCTGATTTAACCCTATTCCCTGCGGGCGGCCAGAATTACGTTAACCTGCGGGGGGCAGATTCTGCCCCCCCCCCCCCAGAGATCTCGAGAACCGCTCGGTCTATTTCAATGAAGAAAAAAACGCCATTAGATTCGTCATGACAAGATCTCTCTTTTTGGACCCCGATTTTTTGTTGTTGTTCAAAAATGGGGGGCCAGGGGGCAAAACATCCGGAAATTTTTGGTGTTTTTTGAAAGGTGATTGCGGCCATGTGGCTCGCCGATTTTCATGCTCCAAACGTTTTTGAGCTTCAAATGTACTGGTCTTAATGTATCAAAAGACAAAAAAAAATCATAGGCGTATTCGGGGAATGTAAAATGGGGGGATTTTATGGGGAAACAATATGTGCTGTTCGTGATTGTTTGGGACGACATGAACGTCACATGTGGCTATTATATGCTGCAATTTGTTAAATTTGATATATTGATATATTGCGTCCAGGGAAAAAAGCATGGGGGCACCATGCGCGTAACGCTTTTATCATCTTACTAATTTGAAGTTGAAC
Organism: Chirona hameri; assembly: GCA_036785665.1. NCBI lineage: Eukaryota > Metazoa > Arthropoda > Thecostraca > Balanomorpha > Balanidae > Chirona > Chirona hameri. Next base: position 29,304 of record JAXIVJ010013235.1, read on the forward strand.
CTAATTTAAGGGTGGGTATCCTCTCTTATTTTTTTCCTGAGTGTGCCTCTGCCCCAAAAATATGGACAATCCCAGTATATATGATGCATATGGCATTGAAATTGTTTCTGACGCATTTATTGCACTGCAAACCACGAAGGAAGTATGCGCCGTAAAACCGCATTCGTAACACCCTCCCCAAAACAGGAGACTGGAACAGCCTCTGCTGGACCGATTTTTTCGAAATTTTAACACAACACGCGCCATTCAATTTTGGGAAAATTGAAAAGTTGCAGGACGCTAGGCATAACGGTTTAGAAGCGGCAAGTGAAAAACCACCGGGAGGGGCAGAATCTGCCCCGTAGGGGATAGGGTTAAAGCACAATAATCGCTCCATGCACATTGCCTCTTTATCGCACATTGCCTCTTTAACACGCGCCCTGGAGGGCCTCTGAACACAGTGCGGCAATTAACCGCAGATCTGGATGATTTGAACGCTCAGCTGAGCTATATGATAGCGGCCCACCCACGCAAGCATGTTATACTGGTAGGCGACTTTAATGCATGCTTAATGAAAGTCAATGGCGTAACTCCGGGGGCCAGATTACTGGAAACACTACGTATGAACGGACTCGTACCTGTGAATGTGAAACAGCCTACCTACCGGCCGGCCTCCTCCTTGCTTGATGTGATAGCCACCAGTCAGAGCGACAGAGTTGTCAGATCGGGTGTTACTCGTTGTCACTTAGGGGCCCGCATGATTATACCAGGATAATGATACGTCAAGGTTGTGATAGATGTGCTGGAAAGGGTGTCATTACGCGTAAGAGATGTTTAGGTCGCATTGATGTCACCGAGTTTAATGTCACCTTGTCACGCACTGATTGGAACGAGGTTTGGTGTAGTGGTAGTACGGAGGCGGCGTGGGAGGTGTTCGTGCGTATGTTTCTGAGCGCCTTGGATACTGTAGCGCCGATCCGGCGCATGCGTGTGTCACTGCCCGGGGCACCACCTGTAACGGCGGCCACACGTGACCTGTTGGCCGGTCGCCGCCGAGCGCTCATAGATACGTCGGCCACCGGACGAGAGCGCTACAAGGAAATTAACCGTCAGTGTCGAGCGGCGATTCGGTCAGATACCGCAGCATACTTTGAGAATGAGTGTAGGAAAGCGGGACCTACGAAAATGTGGCGTATACTGAAACCAATCATAGGGGACAGCAAGGGAGCTCATGATATACCGCAGGTCACGCCAAACGCACTTAATGCATTCTTCTCACAGGTGGGCCAGACAACAGCCAACAGTGTGCCTGGACCGTCGCAGTCCATGCCAGTGCGTTTACCCAGAGTGCATACTGGCATATTTGATGTTGAGACCGTTGATATCGATGCATTGGCGACAGTCGTACACAGCATGAAACCCTCCACGGCAACAGGGGTACAAGGGATTAGCGTGCAAATGTTTCAGAAATTCTTTTATGGCGTCGGACCGGTCTTGCTGAATATAATTAATAACAGTTTGAGTCATGGCGAAGTTCCGCAATCGTGGAAACACGCCGTCATTACACCGTTGCCAAAGACAGCAAACGCATCAGCGCCATCTCATTACCGCCCTGTGTCGATTTTACCGGCCATCACAAAAATTATAGAACGTATAGTACAACGACAGCTGGTTCAATATTTTAGGGACAACTGCTTGTTCACGTCCAATCAGCACGGCTATCGGCAGTCACATTCAACCGAAACAGCGTTAGCCGTTGTGACTGAGCGCATTTACCGGGGCATGGATGAAGGCTGTATCAGCATATTGGTGATGTTGGATCTATCAAAATGTTTTGACACCGTTGATCACCAGAGACTGCTAAACAAACTTACGCTATACGGAATCAGTGTGAAATGGATTGCTAACTATTTAGCTGGACATTCTCAGCAGGTTAAAGTAAACGGGAGCGAAGGCGAGCCGATCATGTCCAGCAGTCTACCCAATAGTATAGGAGTTTACCAGGGCGGATCATTAAGCTGTTTGCTGTATGCAATTTACGCGAATGATATGGGCCTTTATGTTGACGGAGTCGAAATCATACAATTTGCAGATGATACCCAGTTACTGATAACAGGGCAAAAGAAACATGTGTCTGGCATGATCATGACAATGGAACGTGCGCTCAGTCAGCTCTCAGATTGGTTCAACGAAAACCGTCTCAAAGTAAATTCCAGTAAAACGCAAATGATCGTTTTTGGAACGAAAGCGATGCTGAAAAACCAGCCCAAAATAACTGTCAAGTTTTGTGGAACAGCGATCCAGGAATCACGAGTGGTAAAAAACCTTGGCCTTTATATGGACAGGCATTTCACCTTTGTAGACCACGTAGATCACGTCGTGGCAAAATGTAGCGGTAGTATGATGGCGCTGGTGCACGCGAAACATTCCCTGCCAAAGTCATCCATCAAACCGATAGTCACCGCGCTAGTGATCTCCATAGTAAGATACTGTGTGTCGATCTACGGCACTTGCAGTAAGACTGAACTTCACAGGATCCAAAAGATCATAAATTTCAGTGCTAGAGTTATAAGCGGAAAGAAGAAGTTTGACCACATCTCGGGGGTGCTCAAAGGTCTCAACTGGCTTCCGGCTACTCAACTGGTCCAGTACCACCGCGCTCAAATGGTCAGTAAAACAATTTTGTCAGATTTGCCCGAAACATTATGTGCGATTATCACATCCGCCGATTACAAACATGAGCACCAAACACGACACAACAACCGGCTGAGACTTCCAGCAATCAGAACAGAAACCGGCAGACGACAGATTGCGTATAGTGGCGTCAAACTGTTCAACAGTGTGAGCCAGAACAGACGTGAGCTCGAATCATTTAAGACGGCGCTGTATCGTTGCCTGAAGACTGAGCCCGGTTAGAATAAGCTATCACTACCACGTGGAATGTCATGCAATGTTATATGGTATGTAACGAAAGTGTGTGTGCATCATTCGTTCTCATATTTTATTTACTATGTTTTTACTTATAAGACGTGCAAAGGTGAAAAGCCGAAATTGTCGGATCCTGTGTGAAATAAATGTCAATGTCAATGTCTGATAATTACACGCCCTGGAGGGGGGGGCGGATTTCGCCCCCCCCCCCCCTATGATCTCGAAAACCACGCAACGTAGCAACAAGCGAGAAACGACGTTAGATAGCTCGAGACAAGCTCTTTCGAAAGTATTTCTAATTTTTTTTCTTCAGGTCAATATTGAGGTCACCAGAGGTCATCAAGGGTCAGATTTTCAAGTTTTCAAGACTTCGGTTCGAACACTCCCAAATATCTCGGGAACTATGATAGTTAGCAGCAAACGGAAAAAATCAATCGAAAGTCATTGCAAAAATACAATCGACTTAGGTGTCCTCAGATTTGAGCTCAGGTCAATAGTTTAGGCTCCAGAGGTCATCGAATGTCAAAAAGGTGATTTTGTTTTCAAAACTGTTTTCCCCAAATAACCTTTTACCTAATAAAGATAAAGCAATAATGTTTACGCCACCGCGTGTGTCTTGTCAAGGCACTTCGAATCATATTAATGGTGACCGGGTTAGGTCAACTGAGAAATTTGACCTCAGGTCAAGGTTAAGTGGTGACCCAAGTTGGTCATGTTGCATATTGGGAGACGTGTATCGACGAGACAAACATATTGGTACCGTTTTCTCTTCTCTATCTTCATTATGTCGATAGTTATTGATAAAACCGTGTTGGCGGTCACAAAATTGACCTGACCTTAGGTCACCGATATTAGAAATCTGAGATAAACAAATTGTTGGTATCTATGACCTTATGAAGTCCTGCAATATTGAAACCGATCGGCGTAAAACTGTGGCTGTGGTACTACTGCAAACGTTTTGGAGTTGAGGTCATCACGTGACCTGGTCTGGTGACCTGACCTGAGATGACCTGAGACCAAGAATTTTACATAATGCGGGAAGTTCATTTCTAAACAGGTATACAAAAAACGGCGGCGCTGCGCGCCGCCCTTTTTGCGCTATCCTCGAAAAACCGGAGGGGTGGGCGGATTTCGCCCCCCTCCAGGGCGCGTGTTAAAGAAGGATTGTATGGATTATGTTTAACTTTTTTGAGAGCTTTCGTACCGTATGCTAGCAGTTCTTGAATGGGGGGGGGCAATTTTTCCGTAGTATAGTGGACCAGTCGTGTTGAGATCGATTCAGTCTTCTTAGCCATGTTACCTTCATACTTTTAATAAAGCTACTAACGTCAATAATTTATAATCCATCATCCTCGCGCCCTTGAATAGTTTTTGCTCGCTAAACTTTGTCATTTTTATCTCCCCATATAAATCGAAAGAGTATTGTTTCAATTTGCTTAATGTCTTTTTTATAGGGTGAATGTAATGCTAAAAACAAATTAACCATTTGGGATATTAGCAAACTAACGTGTGGCAGCCATGCTTTGTCTGTGCTATTGTTTTCACATTACCAGTTTATATATATTTTGAGTTGATGCATAGTTTTGTATGCCGTGCACCATTGCTTTATCCGGTATGTATCTGAGTATGAATGTCAACTCCCTGTTTCCCCATGTACCTATCCCAAAGGAAACACAATTCTAAAGAATAGTGTTATCCTTGTGAAACCAACCTTCGGTTACTGTTTTATGTCTCGTGACGCCGGGCTAGGAATAGCCACAATGTGTGTGGATGGCCCGAAGTCTTTAAATACATATAGCAAAGATTAAATCACAGTAATCCTACCAATCAGTGTAATATGTCTTCTCTTCCATTGCAATATTTCCTTTTCAATTAAGGGTAGCCTGTGCTTTAGGTTCGATGTAAATATTGATTTTTTGTTTTTATTAAAAACTATACCTAATATTTTCAACTCATTTACGTATTGTATCTCTTGTAAATGACTTTCTGGGCACTCTGAATGTGTTCCAATAGGAAGGCATTTTGTTTTATCAACATTTAGTTGTAAACCTGACATGGATGAAAACTCATTTATTTCAGAAATAGCACTAGTAATCGATTCTGGTCTATCATCAAGACACACAATTAAATCATCTGCATACTGGGAAAGACGCACTTCTATTTCGTTATACAATGTGATACCGCGTATTTCTGTCGACTGCTTTAATTGATTAGCCAATGATTCTACTATGATTGATGTATGACTATGATTGATACTACCCAATTATTATATTAGCCAATGTTCACGTACAATATAGATGCCAACTGTTTTCCTGAAAACATTTGAAGAATTTTAAATTTGAAACCAGGGACGACACATCAACAAATCAACCGACAATCGAATCCACACGACGAATCGATCAAGGCTTGACACCCTCATATTTTCTTTAAAAATCTGAAAATGGGTTTATAGGATAATCTTGGGCGCTAAAGCCAGCGCTGTCAATCTGATTTTTTTTCCGATCAACGGTCACCGAGTTATAGCCTCGGGTATTTTTGAGAGGTCATGTTGTAAGGCCATCTTTGATCGCCTGTAGCATGTCAACGAACAGCACGAACGTAATACAATTAAATATGGCTGAGCTGGCACTGATGCGAGGAAACTTTTGGCAATTTCTGATTTTTCATTTTTTGTTTGAACCCGTTACCTCGTGACCTAGTTTTCCATGATCTACCTTGATCTGTGGCGACTCAAAATTTGCATTTGTTTCTGAAGCCAAATCAGTCTTTATGAATATTCTTTATAACAAATGTTTAAAAAAATCGTTTTGCCGATAAAGAGTACTTTTAAGCTTCGTAAAAAAAAAACTCCGGTAGGCGGCGCTGCGAACACCTCTGTGTATCTTCAGACTGAGTAGAGATATCGAGATGCAGTAAACGACAGTGGATGGGTCTAAGTATTCTGAGATGAAATATAATAATAATTTTGTGATCTGAGGTCAAGGTCAAGGTCGTATTTAAGGTCAAATATTGCAGGTAGTGCTTTGAACCAGTGTTCGTCACGGGCCCACCAACCTCGAACCCGGCCCGGCCCAGGCTCATGAACACCAAGCCCAGGCCCGGACCAGGCCCGGTCAAATTAATTAATAATACTGAGGCTCAGGCCCGGTCCAGCCCGTTCAGATTAAGCATATCATTATTTTCACAAAAATTGCAATTATTATCCTAGCATACTTACTTGTATACTATAAATGTGAAACAATGAAGCAACTATGCTAACCAAAACAAAACAAAAGCCACAGCCACAGCAACAGTGTATGTGATGTTGCTGTGTATGTGAACTGCTGGTTAAAATATTTTTGAGCTCTGACCTGAGCTTGTGAGACGCGCGCATTACTTCAAAATTGTCAGGACCAGGCCCATCCAGAGCCCAATGATTTCTTTAAAGTTTAGGCCCGGCCCAGGCCCAGCCCATGGCCCATAGTGTCAGCCCAGCCCATGGCGAGTTCAGCTTTGAACACAGTATGTGTATGTCTGGACTGGGTACAGATATCGAGATGCGGTAAACGACAGTGGATAGGTCTACATATTCTGAGACAAAAATGTAAAATACTTTTGTGATCTGAGGTCAGTGTTTAAGAATAACTTTTTGGCTAGGTGTGCAGATAAAATAATTACTTTTAAGGATGAGAAAATCCAGCATGGAAAATGATGGTTTTCAAAGAGAATGGGAATTTTGACCACATAATATTCAATGCGGGAAAATAACTACCCAATTTGCTATTTTTCATCCATTGTTAGAGAACAAATGTCACACAAGTCAGGTATAACCTGATTGTTGGTAACTGTCGCGCTTGAAGGCGTAATCCGAGGAGTTTCTATTATAATTGTGTGAGACTTTTTGGAATTTGCCTCCCAAAAAAACACCGTTCTGATCCGTCAATGCCTATGAGAAACATAATTAATTGTCACATGGTAACTTGGTCCCTGTGGTGCAGCAAAACAAAACCATGCCTATATAATTCCAGTTCCAAATTAAATTGGTTCAAGAAGCATTTCAATTATCTAAACTAACAGCCGGTGTTGGTGGTATCTCTTAGAACTAGGGGCTCCGCCACAGGGGGACGGGGTACGTGCCCCCCCCCCCCCCACAACACTTTTTGGACTTATAACATTACGCCTATGGGCGTTGCATGGAAATAATCGACTTCAGAATGCATCTCCCCCCCCCCCCCCCCCCTCTGTCAACTTTCGGAACGTGGCGGAGCTCTTGCTTAGAACCACCCTAGCGCAAGCTGACACATGCCTGGGTGAAATCAACCTAAAACTTCACCAAATACCATATCATCAAACAACAACCAACCAAGTCAGATGTCAACAAGTTGAAAGACCAAGGCCACAGCCCAGCCACGCAACTCGAAACGGTACGATAAAACCGTAGACCGAATGTTGCCCTACGGTAAATTTAATACTCCACTTTTTGTCTCATCTCAATTCTCATCTCAATTCTCATCCTTCTCGCATGGCTGCATAAAACAATGAATAACTTCTTCAAAAAAACTAGTTTTCTGTTTAAAAAAAATATGACGTATTCAGAAAAGATCAGCAAACAATCGAATGTTTCATTTAGTGACAATAATTCGGTTTAGGAGATAATTTAAGAAGGTTTCAGTAGGGTGTGCAAGCCCACCCAAATGTTTGCATTGAAGCCATCCTCGGAGAGGTGCACGACGATGCAAAAAACAGTCCCAATATTCTCGTGAATTCGAAGTACTGCCAACGCCATAGATGAGATAATGAACCATTCTTACGTATGCATCAAACTTTGACCCAAACTTATTCCTGTAGTAATTTGAAAACCACTTTTTTGTAACAGAAGGTGTGCACTCAGGTCCGCCTGAAATCCGCCGTCATTGCAAGGCATTCTGAAGGCAATAATTTAAGCAACTAGACACAATGCTTTTTTGCTGAAAACTACTGTATAGGCTCGGAAAACGATGCAGAATTTCCTGGAGTGGTATTTATTTTGCTACGACTCGTAATGAGCATAATATTGAAGACTTTAGTTGGGTGGCATTTGGGTGGGCATTTGGGTGGCTTTGGGTGGATTTTCTCATCCTTCGGAGGAATTTTGCTGCGGGATGATTTTTATAGAGACATATATGATGCGCAAACTGTTTCGAAACAATATGCAAATGTGGCGTGTCCGCTGCCCATAATGCTAAATGTATCTGGGAGGCCCTGGGAGGGATGTAATGCTTCTAGACTTAATTTAAGTTGATTTAATTGAATTTAGTTAGTAAAGTTAGTTAAGTTAATAATAGTGAGTTATATAATAGTAAGGTTAGTTAGGTTAGTAAGTTAGTTAAGTTAATTTAAGTTACTTTAAGTTAGACTTAATTTAAGTTGGTTTATGGCAGATAGGTCCCTTGCCAGGTTACTGTCAATTTTATTGTCTTGCTTGTTTGATCTTGGTCCAAGAGAGAAGCCAGGACAGTGTTTTACCAGTATTGAAATGCTGAGTATCATAGCTTTCTTTCCATGGGTGTCGTTTTCTATAGGTCTGGTGGGGCCAGGGCCCTACCAATAATCTCACATTTTAACATTAGGCCTATGGCGTTGCATGGTAAGAATGACCTTAAAATCAATAAAGTTA
>JAXIVJ010013236.1:0-37845 GCA_036785665.1 Chirona hameri
AGGGACACAGCTGGGATCCGTGTGTTACAGAGGAGGGACAGAGCTGGGATCCGTGCGTTAAAGAGGAGGGGACAGAGCTGGGATCCGTGCGTTACAGAGGAGTGGACAGAGCTGGGATCCGTGCGTTAAAGAGGAGGAGGGGACCGGGGAGAGGTAGCAAGACCTGGGCTTCGGCCATTACATTGCGACACCGTGCAGACAATATACGGCACAGTATGCCCCACCATGCGCAGCGAAAAGGCGACGAATCGATAATCGGCGAGACAGCACAGGTTCCACGCATACTCGGGGTGGGCGAGAGAAAAAACAGACGACCATCTGAAAATGGAGTTCCAGTAAAAAAGGGCGGCTGTTCCAATGAGCTATGTCGAGATGTTGCTTTAGAAGTCATCAGACTCGCCTTAGTGTCCTAGACTGGGTGCTGCGCCGCGATGGTTCGTCACGGGCCCACCAACCCCCAGCCCAGCCCGGTCCAGGCCCATGCACACCATGCCTAGGCCCGGACCAGGCCCAGTCAAATTCATAATATTGAGGCCACTGGCCCAGTCTAGCCCATTCAGATTAAGCATATAATTATTTTCACACAAAAATTGCAATAATTATCCTAACATTGTATTGTATATCTATCTACATACTGGCTAACCAAAAACAAACGAAAGCCACAACCAACAGACAGTGTGTTGCTGTGAAGTGAACTGCTGGCTAAAATATTGTTGAGCTCTGACCTGAGCTTGTGCGACGCGCGTATTACTTCACAATTGTCAGCCCAGGCCCATCCAGAGCCCAGTGATTTCCTTAAAGTTGAGCTCGGCCAGGTCCGGCCCAGGCTCAGCCCAGCCCAGCCAGGCCCAGCCCAGGCCCAGCGGCCAGGGCCCAGCCCAGGCCCAGCCCAGGCCCCAGCCCAGGCCAGCCCAGGCCCAGCCCAGGCCCAGCCAGGCCCAGCCCAGCCTCAGCCCAGGCCCAGCCCAGGCCCAGCCCAGGCCAGCCCAGGCCCAGCCCAGGCCCAGCCCAGGCCCAGCCCAGCCCAGGCCCAGCCAGGCCCAGCCCAGGCCCAGCCCAGGCCCAGCCACAGCCCAGCCAGGGCCCTAGCCCAGGCCCAGCCCAGGCCCAGGCCCAGCAGGGCCAGGCCCAGGCCCAGGCCCAGGCCAGGCCCAGCCCAGGCCCAGCCTCCAGGCCCAGCCAGCCCAGGCCCAGCCGCAGGCCCAGCCAGGCCCAGGCCCAGGCCCAGCCCAGGCCCAGCCCAAGGCCCCAGCCCAGGCCCAGCCCAGGCCCAGCCCAGCCCAGCCCAGGCCAGCCAGGCCCAGCCCAGGCCCAGCCCAGGCCCCCAGCCCAGGCCAGCCAGGCCCAGCCCAGGCCCAGCCAGGCCCAGCCCAGCCAGCCCAGCCCAGCCCAGGCCAGCCCAGGCCCAGCCCAGGCCCAGCCCAGGCCCAGCCCAGGCCCGAGCCCAGGCCCAGCCCAGCCCAGCCAGGCCCCAGCCCAGGCCCAGCCAGGGCCCAGCCCATGGCGAACTCTGCTGCCCAACACATCAAATCAGATAATTGGTCCCCACTGAACGGTGGCTGACCAAGTGTTAATGACTAGATGCCACTATAACTGTGGAAACAAAATACCCATACCAATGGCCGGACAAGCTCTGATACATCAGATGCTAAATACTCGGAATAAGGAAGAATAGCGTGAACCGTTGCACGGTTGGTTTTGAGCAGCAATGACGGGCCACAAGACGGGTAGAGATGATAGTGCAGGACAAACATCAATAATCTCTTTCGTAAAAAAGAAAACAGATGGTTATTGTGACAAATTGAAGCATACCCTACCAGTAAGGCGCCGTACTTGGCGATGCACGAGCGAGCCGTGAAGGAAATTTATGGGCCTAAATTCAACTCGATCGGGCAAGTAGTTTCTGGGATACAAAAAAAATAGATGCGCCTAACCATTTTTTAGGTCCCTAACCACATTTCTGTTGCAAGCGCTCATGCAGTTTTTTATCTCGTATAAACCTGTTAATGCACTGACTGTGTGATGCGTTATTCAACATATTGAGTAAGGCCTCCGGTGTTCTAAAACAAGTTTTAAATCGACCATTAATATTCCACACATGAAACGTTATGTATTTGTTTTGAACCTTGCAAGTACCCTCATGTGATGGCTGAAAGTGGTGTGATCGGTATTGCACGTGTTTTGTTTAACTACTTGGGAGCTACTATTCACGGCTCCCGTATGTTTATTTACGGGAGCCAAGGAGCTGCAGGTTTACGCAAGGCCATGAACGTGTTCAGCTATGGTATATGCGATATGGGTGACCATTGAAAGTCTGATGGACGTAGAGAGCAAATGACCAATAACGTGTGATACAATTGCACCTATGCCTAATTGACGGTGTACAGACCTCTAAATGTGACATATACCTGTCTGGACAGCAAATACGTGTCTGAAAAGGTGGAGGAGAGAAAATTCAGAAGATAGCATTAGTAAATTCGATAGTCAGACTTAAAAGGTCACTTGGAAACGTTTTATGACAGTCTTTCATAATGACGTTTTAAGTACTCCAGCAATTAAAAGTTTTGGTTGATATTCTTGAAATTACAACAAAAATAACCTACACCAGGAGGACAACAATATTGCACTTCTGCTCTACATCAACAGATCAAAGTCTATGACATTCGGTCACCTCATTTATACCACAGTTTACATATATCTGCAGTTTATATCGCATTTTGTATGCGATCTGACTGTAGAAACGATCTGAGTATAGAAAATGTGTCAATCAATTATACGTGCCAGTTAAACAAATAAATACAAATATATGAATGGTGATGCAGTCAGGTCATATTCACGAAATGGTCATGTTCCGAGAGAATCACACCCGCTGTTGATTCCAAAATTTTGAGTGGACAGCGGAGATTTCTGTCTTTGCCAGAAATCATTTGCAATGTGAACTGGGTTTGCAATAAACCACACCTTCAGCCACCGATATTGGAAACAGAAAGAGAGAAAGACAATTTGGAATGTGACTGGATTTTCTGAGCCGATACGGCGAGAAAGTCCGTTGGTTGCGTACGAAGTAGGTGGCGTTAGATCCAGGTGATAGCAGTACCGGTATAGGTTGGCGCCTCCTTATTGCAGTCTCGCGCGCCAGCGGGACTGGTGTGGACAAGACGGGGGGATGTCCCGGCCGAGGCCGTCCAGCACAGCCTCAGGGCAGAGATGGCGGTATATAAGCCGTCTGCAGGCAGCCGATAGATATCAGATCCCGTCAGATCTCCACAATACAGACATGCAGATGGTAAGCTCTCCGCTTGAACAAGTGTTTTGCGAACATGCATAATTTTGAATGTGAATATTATTTACGTTCAAGCGATTTGTTATGCAACTAGAGTTGTCTTTAACTACGCATATGCACTTAACAAATATGCATGGTAATATAAGTGAATAAGAGGCATTGCCCTAAACCAGGGGTTCCTATTCAGTTGGGGGAGGGGGGGGGGGGCTGGCCTCAGCCCCCCAAACTTGTCCTCAGCCCCCTCCCCCAACTTGGACGAGTTAGTGGGTCAAATCCGGGGATAAATCTGTATTTTGTGGATTATGATGGTACTTTAAACGATCCCCCCCCCCCTCCCACTTTCATGTAGAAGCTACACCCCTGCTCTAAACCATACTTTTAAATTTCTTACCAATGACTTTGTTTCCAGTTCGCTTTCGTCTTCGTGGTGGCTGCTGCTGCGGCGGCTCCCCAGTTCGAATTCAACAGCCAGCCGCAGTTCGTCAGCAGCGGCCAGCCGGAGGTCCGAATTCTCAGTCAGAACAACGACCAGGACCAATTCGGAAATTACGAATATGCATACGAGCAGAACAATGGACAAAGGGTAAAACATCCACCGCGATAAATAAAATAAACTAGTTCCAAAACATAGTTAGAATTCCTACTCTATGATGACTGATGTTTCAACTTTAAAGCTTGGAAACTTCGAATATGCGCTAAATATATTTACATACTATGGTTTGCCTTTACAAGGAAACATAAACTTTACATCAGATTCAAATAAATTGTATATTTCAGGTGCAGGAGGTTGGTCGCTTCCAGCCGGGACCTCAGCCCGAGACTGGCAGGCTTGAACAGGAGGGGTACTACGAGTACATCGCTGACGACGGCAACACCTACCGGGTCGACTACACGGCCAACGAGGGCGGATTCCAGGCCCGGGGCGCCCACCTGCCTCAGGCGCCAGCTCAGATCCCCGAGTACGCCCAGCTGAGGCGGGAGCACCCGGAGCTGTTCTGGGCTGTGGACGGAGGCGCTGGCGTTGTTCTCAACAACCAGCAGTTCGACAACCAGCAGTTCGACAACCAGAAGTTCGACAACCAGCAGTTCGACAACCAGCAGTTCGACAACCAGCAGTTCGACAACCAGCAGTTCGACAACCAGCAGTTCGACAACCAGCAGTTCATCCAGCCGCAGCAGTTCAACCAGCCTCAGTTCATCTTCTGAGATGGTGTTTTGTTGCCTTTGAGAATGAGGGATTCGTTTTGCTTTGTGTTGTTCCAGAGATTGCACCTCAAATGTCTTGTTTGTGTTACGCTGATATTGTGAATACAACGGCGAATAGTACAAATGTTTTGTAATTTTTGGTGAAAGAGAATGCAGTGGTTTTCTGACCTCCGTAATTTGTTGAGCGAACACGAATGCAGTAGTTTTCTGACCTCTATAGCTAGTCAGTACAAACCACGCGACTATATCCAACGGTGCATCTAGTACTACTTGCAGACATTGAAGGCTTTTCATCTTACGCCTGTCGACAGTAAGCTCCTCTCCATGTCCGCACTGGCATGGCCAAGGGTGGTAAAAGTGCTTTGAGTGGCCCCGACCAAAAGTTGTACATACAAAATTACCCCAGCTCAGCTGGGGTCATTGGCTTACTTCACATGAATACCCTAACACCTGGCTGCACGCTCACATCATCCCTATATTTTAACCCGCGCCGTGCCGGGGGGGGGGGGGGGCGTGTTAGACACATCCCTCATGTTTTTCGCGGATAGCGGGAAAACGGGGTCACGCAGCGCCGCCATTTTTTGGCACAGCTATTTGGGCATCATCAATTGTCCACATTATGTTTAAAAAAATACCTCGGGTCGTCTCAGGTCAGGTCACCAGACTAGCTCACGTGACCCCACCTTCAAAAGAACTTGTGGTCGTACCACAGTCACAGCTTGTGGATGATCGGTTTTACACTTGCAGGATCTCATAAGGTCATGTCATATACATCTACAATTCGTTTGCCTTGGATTTTTTTTTTATATAAGCGACCTAAGGTCGGGTCAATTTCCTGACCTCCCCATTATAAGTCAATGGGAAATATTAAAATGCTTCCTTTTCCAAAGATACTCAAGATAGCAGTCTAATTCCTTCTGGATCATGTTATTATAGGCCATTATTGATGAACTATGTGCCATTTTTTATCAGTGACCCCTACAGGGTTAGCCGAGGTCATCCGAGGTCACCAACAGTTTATGGCAATATGTCTTGACATAATGCAGATAGAGAAATGAAACCGAAACCAATGTGTTTGTCTCGTCACGGTACGTCTTCCCATATGCAACATGACCTATTTGGGTCACCACTTGACCTTGACCTGAGGTCACATTTTTAAGTTGACCTAACCTGGTCAACATTAATATGAGTCGAAGCGCCTGGATGAAACAAACACGATGGCGTCAACATTATTGCCTTGTCTTTATTAGGTAAAAAGCTATTCGTGATAAGCTGTTTTGTAAAAAAAATAGCCTTTTGACATTTAATGAGCTCTGGAGCCTAAACTATTGAGCTCAGCTAAAATCTAAGGACACTTTTACGATTGCATTTTTGAGCTTTGCATTGTTTCCCGTTTCTTCCTAGCTATCATAGGTCCTGTGATATCTTGGAGTTTCTGGAGCGAAGTCCTAAAACTGGAAAATCTGACATTTGATGAGCTCTGGTGACCTCAATATTGACTTGAGGAAAGAAAAAACAGTATCCGAACTTCCTTCGAATGTGTTTGTCGAGAGCTTTCGAACGCCCTTTTTCGTGTCTTTCTAGCCCTTTTAGTTTTCGAGTTAGAGGGGGGTCTACCCCTCCCCCCGGCACGGCGAAGGTGGCGCAGAGCATCGGCACGGCGCGGGTTAAAACCAAACAAAGATCTATAGCTAATTATTGGGCGATATTCGCTTTTACACACCTTTATATAGGTAAATTGAATATTTTATACTAATTCTACATGTCTAATTTCATCAGAACTGCACTCAAAATAGGGACATTCTCAGTACTTACCTAACAATAATAATTTGTATCACCCGTCAATCGCCTCAGCATACCACCCGCAACGACTCCGCCATTACAACTGAAATGTAAACAACGTGGGCGCAGAAATGCTTCAGATACCAAGTTTGACATATGACGTCATATGTATCTGGTCGACCACTAAAGCCTATCACGCTCTCACTAAACCTCCGTTCCTGGCGGAGCGCAGGACTTGTATTTGAGACCGAAAGTCGGCCGCGCAGCGGCCGCCAAAGCCGTGACCTTGCTGGATACATATCTGACGCATTTCACACACAACAAAAACACGTTGCTTACATTTCAGTTGTAATTTGGGGTAGCAACTCGGCGCAGTGGTAAGATACTTGCCTTCTGTGCCGGGGACCGGTGTTTAATCCCTCGGCGGACCACTGAAAAAGTCTGCCCGGCTCCCCATACCCCTCGGAACAGGGTGATAGTTCCAATTAGCACCTTGGTCCCAAGAGGATACGTTGCTTGGTCCACAAACCAACCCAAACCAACCCTTTAACATTAGCGAAGGAGTAATATAAGAGCTTCTTCGCTGTCAAAATAGGAGTGACTTAGGAACAAAATGCTATTTAGGTAAGTTAGAGAGCTTGAATGGGTTTTTCTTTCAGGGCATGCTATTTGTAATTCGGCCTAATATAATTATCTATATAGTCTTTCAAAAATTGCGAGTTATTATTGGTTTGTATAGGGTTAAGGGATTATCCGTCCAGATGACGTCACCAATCCTAAGTCGGATTCGGTCAAATCGCCGGATAATTTTACCTTCGTATAGGGTCTTCCACCATGCGCCATAAACGACGCAATTGCGCAGGATGCACGGTTTAACTGGAATGTGAATGTTCATGCTGAATGAACCGGATTTTCGACTATGTATAGTAGAACTCTAAAAGTACCAGAACAATGAGATCGACTGTCCTGACGGTCGATCTCAGACTCACTCCATTGAAAATACACAAGCACCCCGACCCCCACCCCCGGGGGAGCAATTGTCTAACTAGATAACTGGTATATATTTTTTTCGTCGGCAATATGGGTGAAACTAAATTATTGAGAATCAAGAGCTGAAACGCAAATTGATTTTGCTCTGTCAGAAAACCTGAAAATGAGAAATTGATAAATGTAAATAAAAAAGCATGTTCCTAGACCAGTTTTGGCTCAGAAATACAGAAAAGGTAATTATGTATTCGTATCTGGTCAAAAGAAGTATAATAAAGTTATTAAAAAATGACGTCACGAATTTCTTACACTTAGGAAGTTATAACTAAGTCAAAAATAGCTATATTTCTTTGAAATTTGGTTTGAGTATTGTCTATACTCAGTTCTCTCACGTATATTATATTTTTTCAACATCTTTGAAGATTTTGATTTTGTGGTGATTTAAAAAAGAACAGTTTTGTTCATTATGGTTGTCAAAAAGCCAAAATTTTGAATATCCGAGATTGTTAGTTTTAAGAAAATGACATTTTATATCTTTGCTTAATTGTGTTTGCAATTTGCTTTAAAACTCTGTTTTCTACGATTTTTTAAACATTTATCGTTTTCCCACCAACATGACGTCATCAAAACAACCATTATTTCCCAAATTTCTCAACTAATGTCAATTAAATTTTTACAACATGCGTATAATTGTTGTATACTTAGATACTGAAAATGTCAGGGAGATGCGTCGTATTTCTAAAAAGTTATGCAAGAAAAACCTCAGGGGGTCGTATTAGGACCCCCCGTTGGGCGAGGGTTAAAAAAACACAAGCTCATTATATTTTTACTTCAAAATAGGGCCCTTCGGGCTTTATTTCCTAAGGGGCACATACGGCCAAGATGCCACGTACGAACCTTCGGGAGGGGGGGGGGCAATTACCCCCTCCCCTTGGGTACTCCTATGGGAATATTACATTGCAATATATCCTTGTCTGGCCTTTATTGTCAATATTATTGTCTTTGGATGAACTTTAGATAAATAACATGAACTTTCGGTAAAGAAAAACTTCAGTCTTGAAGTATTGATATATTGACTTAACTAATAATCGCTGTATGAAAATCTACCAGTGATAGTTTTGAATAACAATGCTGTCATTTCAGAAGACTGTGCATTTGAATAGACCCCTTTGCATTGCATCAAAAGAAGACCATTTTTGCTGACATAATGAAATTTTTATATTTCATTATGTATGAATGTATTTTTTATTACATCTAAATATGATGAAATAAAAAAAAGTGAAGTTTGGAAGCATTTTGTTACCAAAGCAAATCTAGTTGAATATTACCGTTTTGTTTTAATAGTTACCAAATACGTTGATCCCTTTACGTTGCACAGTGTATTATGGTCAGATGAAAGCATTCTTTGTTGTAAATTAAATATATTAAATTAAATTAATTCTTCTCATTTAAAGACAAGCCCATTGAGGTGAAATAGTCTCTTTGGACGATATTCTTAGAGCACATTATAATGTTAGGATTAACTATAAGCCAGGCCTAGTTGGCACTCACCTGCACTGTAACATGGTCATGAACAGTTTGGTAGGGTTATATGAACGAGGCCAAGCCGAACACCATAATACTGTGATGAGGATCGCCCTAAAAATCGGCTGACCCGATCTGTACTCAGCCGCCACGCTAATGCTGACATGTAGAGGAGCTTCCTACCAACAGACCTAAGATGGAAGACCTTCCAGGCTCGAGGACCTCACTAGCAGCAGCGTCGTCTGTGGCCGTCACCTGGTTGTGTAGTGAACAGAGATGTAGGTCAGCCAGCCACTGCACTATTGTATCCCTTAAACAACTGCCAAATACAGTTATGATTCACAGCTATATTCACATTACAGAGTAACACAGTAAATACATTTGAGGTACACTCTCTGGAACAACACAAATAAAATGACACATTCATTCTCAAGGGCACCAAAACACAATATCAGAAGATGAACTGAGGCTCTTCGAACTGCTGCTGGTTGTCGAACTGCTGCTGGTTGTCAAACTGCTGCGGCTGGTTGAACTGCTGCTGGTTGTCGAACTGCTGGTTGTCGAACTGCTGGTTGTCGAACTGCTGCGGCTGGATGAACTGCTTGTTGTCGAACTGCTGCGGCTGGATGAACTGCTGGTTGTCGAACTGCTGGTTGTTGAACTGCTGCGGCTGGATGAACTGCTTGTTGTCGAACTGCTGCGGCTGGATGAACTGCTGGTTGTCGAACTGCTGGTTGTCGAACTGCTGGTTGTTGAGAACAACGCCAGCGCCTCCGTCCACAGCCCAGAACAGTTCCGGGTGCTCCCGCCTCAGCTGGGCGTACTCGCGGATCTGAGCTGGCGCCTGAGGCAGGTGGGCGCCCCGAGCCTGGAATCCGCCCTCGTTGGCCACATAGTCGACCCGGTAGGTGTTGCCGTCGTCAGCGATGTACTCGTAGTACCCCTCCTGTTCAAGCCTGCCAGTATTGGGCTCAGATCCAGGCTGGAAGCGACCGACCTCCTGCACCTGAAATCCAGCCATAAATATTGTCGATTGGAATATCCCCCCCCCCCTCATGTTTTTCTCAGATATATCCAGAACGGCTGAGAGCAGGCCCATGAAATTTGAGGAATTTTCCCAAAATAGAGGCGGTTACAAGGCACGGTTTTTGGAGGGTTTGGAGGTGACATTTGGCGATAATACGGAAATGCGATCTTCACAGTTTCTTCCTAACAGCCTCAAGTATGAAGGAGTAGCATCAGTTTACGGTGATTGCAACAAGTGCAAATTAGTTGATGTTAATGAAATACCATAAAAATTGCATGGCAGAGGCGGTTTCTGGGCTTGAAAGGGGGGGGGGGGTTCCAGGAAGTATTCAATGCTTGGCGGGAAGCCAATAGAGCAATGTAAGGGGCATTTATACCTATCAAGATGTAAAAGATAGCTTCTCCTTCCATTATTTGCATACTGTATTACATATAGAGTTGCAGGGGCGTGTTCAGGCGCATGAAAAGGGGGTGACAGACATGGTGATGGCGATATGCCAGAGATTACAGCGCAATATACGGTTAGATTATAATGATATATGCACATATGAGGCCAGGGGAGAGAATAAAGTCTTGTTTGCCGAGGCGTGCTCAGGAATGGAAGAAAGGGGGCATATCATTGCAAGGAGACTAAGATGCATGGGCGTACAATGAGATAACATACTGCAGTTTGCGGGCGAAACACGCACCACAGGCTACTCTACGAACGATTATAGGATAATAAGCGAGTCCAGCTAGGGTAAAGGGGGGGGGGGGTAAGAAATGTGAATTGAAGATGTAAGTGAAATAGTCACTGCTGACTAGTTAGTACCATAATAGCGAATAATACACATTTCAAAAGGATTTGCGCATCCCCAGGTTGGCTCCTGGATACGCCTATGATGACGTACAACATGCAAAAAGGAACTATCTACGATCAGTAACTTATTTATAATGCTGGTTATCAACTTGCCTGCGGTTAATATTCTTTTCCTATTTCACCTCCCTTTTTAACTAACCTGGTACCGCCTATGGCAAACAATATGAGTTATAACCGTTTTGTCTAATATCACATTCACATACCATTTCATTTATCATAAAAACAACATAAAAAATAGTTTAATTACGCATTTACTTCACCCCCATATTGAGTGACCTGCACACGCGCATGATTTTTATTTTATTTTTCAAAGTTAACCACCATATATCAATCTCCAATTCAATCTCTATCGATTCCCATTGTTTGTGTTAAAATCGGTTGATAAACATTAGAGCTGTGTTGGATCACAATTACCACTAACATTTGTAGTTTTTGCCCCCCCCCCTTTACCCCCTATAAATAAATGGATTTTGTATTTGTTAGAAATGAAGATCTTGTTGAGGGGAACCAAACGCCGTTTCATTTGTGAAAATCAGACGGGAGTTCTCGAGATCTCTGGCGGGGGGGGGGGGCGGAATCCGCCCCCCCCCCCCACCCTGTTACAAATAGGGGTAGCCAGGAGCCACGAACGACTCCATCTCACGACTCCATACCGCCATATGACAAATAGGGGTAGCCAGGAGCCACGAACGACTCCATCTCACGACTCCATACCGCCATATGACAAATAGGGTTAAGCCAGGAGCCACGAACGACTCCATCTCACGACTCCATACCGACATATGACAAATAGGGTTAAGCCAGGAGCCACGAACGACTCCATCTCACGACTCCATACCGCCATATGACAAATAGGGTTAGCCAGGAGCCACGAACGACTCCATCTCACGACTCCATACCGCCATATGACAAATAGGGGTAGCCAGGAGCCACGAACGACTCCATCTCACGACTCCATACCGCCATATGACAAATAGGGTTAAGCCAGGAGCCACGAACGACTCCATCTCACGACTCCATACCGCCATATGACAAATAGGGGTAGCCAGGAGCCACGAACGACTCCATCTCACGACTCCATACCGCCATATGACAAATAGGGGTAGCCAGGAGCCACGAACGACTCCATCTCACGACTCCATACCGCCATATGACAAATAGGGTTAGCCAGGAGCCACGAACGACTCCATCTCACGACTCCATACCGCCATATGACAAATAGGGGTAGCCAGGAGCCACGAACGACTCCATCTCACGACTCCATACCGCCATATGACAAATAGGGGTAGCCAGGAGCCACGAACGACTCCATCTCACGACTCCATACCGCCATATGACAAATAGGGTTAGCCAGGAGCCACGAACGACTCCATCTCACGACTCCATACCGCCATATGACAAATAGGGGTAGCCAGGAGCCACGAACGACTCCATCTCACGACTCCATACCGCCATATGACAAATAGGGGTAGCCAGGAGCCACGAACGACTCCATCTCACGACTCCATACCGCCATATGACAAATAGGGTTAGCCAGGAGCCACGAACGACTCCATCTCACGACTCCATACCGCCATATGACAAATAGGGTTAAGCCAGCTGCAAGAATATAATCGAAAGGAAAACATGTATTTAGTGGAGGCAAAAGTTATCACTGTCATTAAGCCAGAAATATATCATGATAGAGGCTTATGCCATGGGTTATGCTCTATTTTCTAATACAAATTGTCTTACCTTTTGCCCATTGTCTTGCTCGTATGCGTATTCGTAGTTTCCGACTTGGTCCTGTCCGAACTTTTGACTGAGAATTCGGACCTCCGGCTGGCCGCTGCTGAAGAACTGCGGCTGGTTGATGAATTTGGACTGGGGAGCCGCCGCAGAAGCAGCCACTACGAAGACGAGAGCGAACTGGAAACAAATATTGAATTTTAACCAAAGGATCTTAACTAAAACCAAGGTCTGTATAGATAAGGTTGCGCCATATGACAAAATCACGCGACCAAGCAATCTCACGTGCAACCACTCCGGGGGCTCCTCCGCTTTTTTGGACCTTAACTTTTTTACACGTGCCGAAACTCCCATTGGATCTCACGACTCCTTATGTTAATAAGGAGTCGTGGGATCGTAATCTAAAATGTAAAACGAAGTATGATGCCATATCGTTGAGACAAAAGTAATCATAATGTGATGTGCTCAAAGAATTGGAGTTTTTTATGGTATTTTTTTCACCTTCATATTTTTCAGTAGCATGGCTCCGGAGCGGACAGCTCCATACCAATGGCAACGATTTTTGGTGGTTTTGACCCAATTTGGTCCACTTAGAGTGAACCAATCAGGATAAAACGCAAAACGGCACCGTTTTGACCACGCCGGTCCAATGGTGAAGAAATCACGCAGATCAGTCCCATAGCCTCCGAGCATTGGCTTGCCTACAGCGGTTTTTGGTGGTTTTGGTCCAATTTGGTCCACTTGGAGTAAACCAATCTGTATAACACGCAAAAGGGCATCGTTATTGACCACGCCGGATAAAATGCTGAAAAAAATCATGCAGATCGGTTCCATAGCCTCGGAACATGGGCTTGCCTGTAATGGTTTTTGGTGGTTTTGGTCCGATTTGATCCACTTAAAGTGAACCAATCTGTAAAAAAACGCAATACGGCACCGTTTTGCACCATGCCGCATGGAATGGTGAAGAAATCACGCAGATCAGTCCCATAGCTTCGGAGCATAGGCTTCCCTGCAAATTTGAACTACAGGTTTTGATCCAATTTGGTCCATTTATATTAGACTTAAGTGGATAAAACGCAAAACGGCAGCCATTCCGACCAGTTCAAATTGAATGGTGAAAAAATCACTCAGATCGGTCCTGTAGTTTCGGAGCATTGGCTTGCCTGCTAATCTGGACAGTTATTTGTAGACCCTCCCTATGCAATACAAACAAAACATGGCTGCATGTATCATGTGACCAAGCCCTCCCTCAGCTAATGCAATACGTTGTTAACATTCATATAGACATAAATAAAGTCAACTCATATTAATTTATTACTGACCAATATATTGGCCAGTAATAAATTAATATGAGGAGTTGACTGTTTAGCAAAAATAAATGTATCACGTGCTCAAAACAATTCCTACACCCCTAAACCGGCAAAATAATAATACGGCAAAACAATAGCCGAAGTGCGCCAAAAAAATCAACCTTTGGACCTGTCATATATGGTCATGCTCCCCCCCCCCTTTATGGTCACGTGGCATTTGAAGGGGGGTTGAACTAAAATATCTATATCACGTATCTCATTGTTGGTCTTTACTTTGTAAATTACACTCAGTCCGAACACTGCACAAGTCCTTACCAGTTTCATGTTTGTGATGTGAAGACGCGGTGTGAAGACCAGGCTGGTTGTGATGTCTGCTGGCTGCCGGCAGACAGACAGCTTATATACCACCTTCTCGGCTCCACCCAGTACCGGCCGGTTCTGTTCCACTTATGACACCCCGTCTGCCTCCTGTGTAACCTCCCGGTCAAACAAGTGACATGACAGTGAGGCGGTGTGGCTCCGACGCGACTGGGAGATTCCCCGTTCCGCCTGTTTGAAGCAACATCGACATATACATGGGCGACTCCTAGCCTGGAGTAGATGCTATTTCTGCACTCTGCCCATCCACCATGTGAGTGTGTCTATGTAGCTACTCGTACGGTGAGTGTGTGGACGTTAGATCACTGTTTTCCCTGGATCATCAAGCGTGGGTGGGGTACAGCAAGCGGTGTAGGTGGTCTTCCCCGGATCATCAAGCGTGGGTGGGTACAGCAAGCGGTGTAGGTGGTCTTCCCCGGATCATCAAACGTGGGTGGGGTACATCAAGCGGTGTAGGTGGTCTTCCCCGGATCATCAAGCGCGGGTGGGGTACAGCATGCGGTGTAGGTGGTCCTCCCGGATCATCCAGCGTGGGTGGGGTACATCAAGCGGTGTAGGTGGTCTTCCCCGGATCATCAAGCGCGGGTGGGGTACATCAAGCGGTGTAGGTGGTCCTCCCCGGATCATCAAACGTGGGTGGGGTACAGCAAGTGGTGTAGGTGGTCCTCCCGGATCATCCAGGGTGGGTGGGGTACAACAAGCGGTGTAGGTGGTCTTCCCCGGATCATCCAGGGTGGGTGGGGTACATCAAGCGGTGTAGGTGGTCCTCTACGGATCATGAAGCGTGCGTGGGGTACAGCAAGCAGTGTAGGTGGTCCCTTAGCAGCAGTCGCCTTTCTGACTGAACAGTAGCAGCGATGTCGTATGTGCAGCTACATATGGAACAGTTGCTATATGTGCTATGTGTACTCATTATATGCTACAACTGGCAACTGCTACTGATCCTACACATGCTACAACTACTGCTGGTGCTACCGGCGCATCAAGCGCTACAAGTGATTCTGGAGCTAACGATGCTACTGGAGCTGCAATTGCTACAGCTGTCACTGGTGCTACTGGCGCATCAGGCGCTACAATTGATTATGGGGCTAACGATGCTACTGGACCTGCAATTGCTACAGCTGCTACTGGTGCTACTGGCGCATCAGGTAGTAGTTACTTAGTTACTTAGTTAGGTAGTTAGGTCCAGAATCACAAGTGATTCTGGACCTAACGATGCTACCGGAGCTGCAATTGCTACATCTGCTACTAGTGCTACAGGCGCATCAGGCGCTACAAGTGATTTTGGAGCTAACGATTCTTCAGGAGTTGCAATTTCTACAGCTGCCACGGGTGCTACTGGCGCATCAGGCGCTACAATTTATTATGGGGCTAACGATGCTACTGGACCTGCAATTGCTACAGCTGCTACTGGTGCTACTGGCGCATCAGGCTCTACAAGTGATTCTGGACCTAACGATGCTACCGGAGCTGCAATTGCTACATCTGCTACTAATGCTACAGGCGCATCAGGCGCTACAAGTGATTTTGGAGCTAACGATTCTTCAGGAGTTGCAATTTCTACAGCTGCCACTGGTGCTACTGGCGCACCAGGCGCTACAATTGATTCTGGCGCTAACGATGCTACAGGAGCTGCAATTGCTACAGCTGTCACTGGTACTACTGGTGCTTCTAATGCCGGATATGCTACAGATGTTGTAGGCCTGCGACTAGTACTACAGCTGCTACAGGAGGTACATATACCGCTTCTGCTACAGTGGTGCTACAGGTGCTAAAGGTGGTACAGTCAGTACTGATACTACTGAGTGGCTCGTGCTACTGATGCTGCTTCAGGTGCCTGTGGCGTGCTACTGATGCTGCTTCAGGTACCTGTGGCGTGCTACTGATGATTCAGGTGCCTGTGGCGTTCTACTGATGCTGCTTCATGTGCCTGTCACGTGCTACTGATGCTGCTTCAGGTGCCTGTGGCGTGCTACTGATGCTGCTTCAGGTGCCTGTGGCGTGCTACTGATGCTGCTTCAGGTGCCTGTGGCGTGCTACTGATGCTGCTTCAGGTGCCTGTGGCGTGCTACTGATGCTGCTTCAGGTGCCTGTGGCGTGCTACTGATGCTGCTTCAAGTTGTTGAATACATTTTATTCAGCATTATAAAAGGGCGATAACATACAAGTTTCAGGATTGGCGCAAAAGCTCTGTCGGCTTATGACAAGGCGCCTCTCCTACACTCGTAATGATAATGATAATAAATAGGAACAAATCAAAACAAAAACAACCTGAAACTCATAATGGCAATACATAAATACAATCAAAACAACCCTATCTGCCGCCTCGGTATTGCGCCGGTGTCGTTTTTCACTGTAGCGCCGCGACACCGCCGCCCGCCGCCGCCGCCGCACGTCGCGATGCCAAGGCCCCTTTAATGTAGTCCTGGAAGCACTCGGCCACGCGCCAGCCGTCCACAGCGTTAAGTGATGAGCCGTTAACAAGTAAATCAAGGATGTGTGCTGAAGATAACTGAGTAAGATCGTTATGGAGCGTTTCAGTTATTCTGCTAAACAGAATGTTTCTCAGTGTTTGATATAGTGGACAATCAAGTATAAAATGTTTGATGTGTTCTGTTCGGAAGCCACAAGGACAGGAAGATGATTCAGATTGTTGGTACTGATACAGATATGCATTTAGAGAAAGTGTTCCTGTTCTAATTTGCGTGTGGAGACGGTTACCAAATTTTCTGCCGAATGAAAAATAGGGAGGGGGAGAGGGGCAGCCCAACAGTTCGGCGACTTTTTGTTTAAAGATG
The DNA here is from genome assembly GCA_036785665.1 of Chirona hameri. Taxonomy (NCBI): domain Eukaryota; kingdom Metazoa; phylum Arthropoda; class Thecostraca; order Balanomorpha; family Balanidae; genus Chirona; species Chirona hameri. The sequence goes on from JAXIVJ010013236.1 coordinate 16,882, forward strand.
GATGTGTTAATTTGCTCTCGAATAGAGGGTGGGAGAAGGTTCCATTTTCTGGTAGTTTTGGGAACAAAAGACCTTTGAAAGGATGTTGTGTTGTTTGCTGGCAGAGTGTGAGTGTAGCGTTCCTGAGGTTTCGTCTTGTGGCTCTTATGCGAGTCTGGGAAAGAATGGATTTTATGTAGCCTGGTTGTCTGTCCGGGAAGTGGGTTAATTTATGATAGAAAACTAATCTGTGCTTTTCTCGTCGAGTTTTTAACGTTTCCCAGCCTATGTCTAGTCGGAGTTTATTGGTCGGAGTTCTGAAAGGAACGCCTGTTGTCAGTCTTGCGATTCTATTTTGAAGTCTTTCCAGTCTAAGTTCGTCGTGTGTCGTTATGTGTCCGTCAAAAACTACGTCACAATAGTCGTGGTAGGGCCGTATATAAGTGGTGTACATGCTACTAAGTGTTGAACGTGTTAAGAATTTCGCTAGTGGATAGATTGGACTTAGAGCCGTATTCATTTTTCTTAATATGTCGTTGATGTGAACATGAAACCGGAGATCTTTTGACATAGTTAGTCCAAGATGTTTGTGATTGTCTGTAACGGGTATAAGTTGTCCACCAAAAGTAAGGGTGGGAGGGGCATTGTCTATTTTGCGAGTAAAAAATTGTTGAATAGTTTTGGATGGGTTAAAAGTAATTGCCCACTGGACACCGTAGTCAAAAATTGCGTTTAGGTCACGTTGTATAGAGTGTCGTACTGCGTCGGCGTTTTGTCTAGTGTGGGAAGCGTACAGAGAGGTGTCGTCAGCATACAAAAGAACGTCGTTTGTCACTTTGTTTGTTAGTCCGTTTAAGTACATTAAAGCGAGAAGTGGTCCAAGTACCGATCCCTGTGGACAACCAGAGCCAGTGGTCTTTGTCGAAGAAATATTGTCTCCTATTCCTACTTTTTGCCGTCTGTTGATTACATACGATCTTAGCCAGGAAAGAAGAGTTCCTGATATGGAAAATTCATTTTTGCATTTGTAAAGAAGTCCTCCATGCCAAATTTTGTCGAAATATTTTGAAATGTCTAGGAAGATTGCTGTCACGTCACGTCCTTCGTATAAATGCTTATATATGTTGTGCGTTAGGTACGTTAGCTGAATTTCAGTACTGTGATGGGGGCGATACCCGCTCTGTTTGTCCAATAGAAGATTGTGATTGGTAAGGTGCGAGTAAATTGAAGAGAATACCAATTTTTCAAGGACTTTGGAGAGGCAGGGAAGGAGACTGATGGGACGGTATTGCTTCAGGTCGGACGGAGAACCATTTTTCTTAAAGATAGGTGTTACCAGCGCTTCTTTCCATACGTTTGGAAATATTCCTGAGCTGAGAGATTTATTAAAGAGTGAAGTTAAGGGACTTACGATTAATATGGCTATCATTTTTACGATTTTTGTTGGAATTTTGTCGGGACCAGTTGACTTGTTAACGTCAAGAGAATTTAAAATGTTAAGGACTTGAGTTTCTGTGACCTGTATTTGTTCCAAAGCGGGTATCGCCTCCCCGTTATGTTCGTATGTAGTGGGTAGCGTCAGTCCGGCTGTGTCGATTCTAGTCTGAGAAACAAAGTAGTCATTTATGAGGTTTGCTTTTTGTGTGTTGTCAGTTACAATTTCGTGGTCAGCATTTTCCAGTGGTGGTATTACGTCATGTTTTGTTCGTCCTATGAGCGTTTTTAGAGTTTTGTGGTATTTATAGGGGTCGTGTTTGTATTCTAGTAATTTGTTGATGTGTTTTTGCAAGTGTTCGTCCTTAAGTCGTCTGTTGTTCTTATTGTTGTCCTTAAGTCGTGCGCTGTTGTTCTATTCCTTTGGATTCGCCACTTGAGCCAGTCGTGTGTTGTTTGACTTTGTCTTGCAAATCGGAATAGTCTATCGCGCTTACGCATGCTCTTTTTCAATTCAGTTGTCATCCAGATTTTGTTATGCTGCCGTGCTTTAATAATTTGTATAGGAATAGCGTCTGCCGCTGCCGTCAAAATCGTCTGGGTAAATTGCTCAGTAGCGTCGTGTATGTCGTTGTCGAAAATAAAATTCCAGTCAGTGTGAATCAGTGTTTGGGTTAGTCTGTTTATGTCTGTGCGGTCGTAGTCCCAAATGTGTCTTTCTTGGGGTTTAAAAGGAGGCTGTATCTCTATGTCGAGTTTTGCAAAAACAGGGAAGTGATCAATATTCGAGAAGGAAGGGAGGACGCCTGATGCAGTCATCACTTGGGGATTGTTAGTTATAACTAAGTCACGTAAGTTCGAAGATGTGTCTGTCGGTCGTGTGGGTGTCCTGATTAGTTGTGTTAGGTTGAGGGTTTCTATTGTGTCTTTTAGTCTAATGTCGAAAGGTGTGACCCCGCTATGTGGTAGGTTGCTAGAAAGATATATGTTTCCGGTATTAAAGTCCCCTAGTATGATTATTGTGGTAGGTGAAAAACGCTGTGCTAACATTATGCTGTCAGGGAAATTGTCGATGAAGATCTCTAGTCTGTCGTGGGTTAAATTTGGTGGCAAGTAAAGGGAACAAGTTAAAATAGTCTCGTCGTTTATTTTAGTCTTTGTCCAAATCCATTCTTCCTCGGGACATTCCAGTTCGTGTAATCTGCGTGTTGAAATGTGATTGCGTGTGTAAATTGCCACCCCTCCCCCATGACGAGAACGGTGTTTTGTAAAAGGTGCATGGAAATTTGGCAAGTTATATAAGCTATAATGTATTGTTTCATCTAGTTTTGTTTCAGAGAGTGCTAAGATGTCAACGTTATACTCGTCCACAAAGAAATTTAGCTCGTCTAGTCGTCCCGGAGCCGTGAAACTATTGCTGTTTACGTGACAAATTGTCAATTTATTGTGTATAGGACCTGGATTTTGTTCAACACCACCCAATATCAAAACTAAGTATATATCATTGTGTGTATTTGCAAATTTAAATACTTTGTTTGAGGTTTCTGTTCGCCGTAACATTTGCTTGAAAAGGTAGGGTGAATTATGTACACTGCCTGTGGTGGTGCCTGTGGTGTGCTACTGATGCTGCTTCAGGTGCCTGTGGCGTGCTACTGATGCTGCTTCAGGTGCCTGTGGAGTGCTACTGATGCTGCTTCAGGTGCCTGTGGCGTGCTACTGATGCTGCTTCAGGTGCCTGTGGCGTGCTACTGATGCTGCTTCAGGTGCCTGTGACGTGCTACTGATGATTCAGGTGCCTGTGGCGTGCTACTGATGCTGATTCAGGTGCCTGTGGCGTGCTACTGATGCTGCTCCAGGTGCCTGTGGCGTGCTACTGATGCTGCTTCAGGTGCCTGTGGCGTGCTACTGATGCTGCTTCAGGTGCCTGTGGGCTGTGGTCTCCGGGTCATGAAGGGAGAGCCTTCAGCTGCCAACATAGGCCACAAAGAGACATACACCATTCTGGAACAGTTTTGCATCAGTGTTGTTTTTGCACTGTATATGCTGTAGCAAAAGGAGTATACATGCCTACTTCTGCATGTGGAAAATATGCTACAATATTTATAAATATTTGGGCAATAAAATGTTATCAATAAGAATAAAATGATTGGTGAGATGGATTTCGATTGTGCATTACTGTACTGGTGTAATTTACTATTGTCTGTTAAAGTTGTTCCAAAATAAGCGCTTGTAAGTACTCTCATCAAAATGCACACCTACAGCTGTTTTGCAAACAACAATGTTCTGTTATGAAACGATGCCAACGTTAATCTTGGGGTGGTTTTCCGCAGTCTCGCGCATGACCGCAACATCCTAAAGGTGAGAGGAAATGTACACGGGCTTAGCAATGCTGTGGTTTCGTCAAACTGTCTACTACTTCCAAAGCGAGGATGACCAACAAACGTCAGCCTGCAACGGAACAGGTTCCGTACGATCCTCGGTATTGGCTATTAAACTTTCGGTTACATCATCCTTCAGACAAATCCCGCTGCGGAATAATTTCCGGGCAATATCCGTACAAGTTATCATGGCCTGTGTATCTCCTATTTCGGCGGTTCAATCAGAACACGTTCATCTCATTGCTGTGATCTGATCGGCATATCTCTTTAATGTTTGGCACGTGACAGACAGGAAGCTCTAACAACAGGAACAACAGGACAGGAAGCTCTAACAGACAGGCAGCTCTAACAGTCGACAAGACGTATGATTTTAAGCTGGATGATTTTAAGTCCGCTAACTTCTTCTCAACTTGTTGATAAATGGTTGAACAGGGTACAGGGGTCATCAAATACTTCACCTTCATGTCAAAGAATGTGACAATGGCACAAGCGTTCGACGAAGTAACGAAGTGAGACCCACCAGTTTTGTTTTATAATCTATATGTTTTGGCAGGTACTCGACATATACGAAAACCCTTCAGAGCATTCGTTCCACGGAACCTGTTCTAAGGCTGTAGTGGGCCCTGCACGGAACTACACAAATATTGACGAAACCCTTGTGAAAAGATTCCCAGAGCTACTTATCGTATGCCAGCTCTCGATCTGGACCTCTACGTCTGCATGCCGCACTGAGCAGCTGCCTCCTCGTTTTCGTCTCGTTGATGACTTGTTTCCAGGAGTTGATCAGGCCGCGACCTGGATGAACTTGATCAGGCAGCAGCAGTGTTCGTCACTGGCCCACCAACCCCCAGCCCAGGCCCAGACCATGACCCATAGGGCCAGTCCAGCCCATGGCGAACTCCTGGCAGCAGCCAGTGACTGTGCGCCACTGGTAACTTCTCTGTACCTGCAGTGGTGATGGTGGTTTGTTGGTTTTTAGGACGCAGCTACCGCAGTGGTTATGTGGTTCACCTGTGGTTTACATGGGTTCCAATGACACAGAAGGGTGAGCGGAAACGTTTGGATGAATTATGTTGACTGTTACGTGTACTTTTGCCATTTCTGAGTTCGGAGTAGGTTTGCCTTTGTTCTCCACCAAGTTCCTATTCTTTCGTGAGCTGTTCATCAGTGTAGGATTGTAAAGCTGTACCAAACCTGTGACACCTGTACTTGATAGGTAAACCGTGCTACCATGATGGCAAACTTCACCGTAGTGCCACAAAACGACTGACCAAACGGCCAGATAAAATTTATAAAAGCTTTTTCGGCCATTGTCGCAAATATTTCAACCACATGATTTTTGAACGTTTTCTGACATGCTGACATTTCTCTGTCGGAACGGTACACTCAATAAATGTGTCAAATGCGAAACGAACTATCAATAATAACAGAGAGCAGAAGGTATCTTGAGCTGTTTCCCCTCAAGTGCATGTGTTAGTAGTTTTATCTTAACCCTCGCCCTACGGGAGCTTTTTTCACCTTCCCTACGGGGGGGTTGACAGGCCCCCTGTTAACCTCTAAACCAAGCAACTTAGAGCAATGCGGTAAGAACCAGCATATTGCCTGTCATGAGAGGAATCTAACAGTATGCGATATTTAGGTCAACGGGTGACCTTCCAGGTCAAGTGAATGACCACGGATTTACCACGTCCAAAACCGCGATTTTGCTCTTCAGAAAACCTCAAAATTATAAATTGATCAATGTAAATAAAAGGCATGTTCCTACACCATTTTAGGCCCAGAAATACATAAAAGGTAATTATTTGTTCGTATCTTGTCAAAAAAAGTCAAAAAAAGTTATACAAAATGAACGTCATCAGTTTCTTACACTTCGGGAGCCATCACTCAGTTAAAAAAGAAGATATTGCTTTGAAATTTGGTATGAGTATTTTCAATGCTCAGTTCTCTCACATATATTCTGGTTTTTCTAACATCTTTGAAAATTTTGGTTTTGTGTTTTTTTACAACAATTTTTTTAACGGTTTTATGGGTCAAAAACCATTAGTTTTGAAAATCCGAGATCGCCATTTTATAGGGAATGCCATTTTGTATGTTTGGTGAATTGATTTGCCAATTTCCTTTAAAACTTGGTTTTCTAACATTTTTCAAATATTTGTCGTTTTTCCACCAACATGACGTCATCGAAACATGATTATTTCCCAAACTGCTCAACTAATTGCAATTAATTTTATACAGCTTACGTATAATTGTGGAAAACTCAGCTACCGAAAACTTCAGCAAGATGCACTGCATGTGTAAAAAGTAATCCAAGAAAACCTCAAGGGGGGGCCTATCAGGCGCGGGTTATCAGGTAGGGCGAGGGTTAAATAAAATTGTCATCAAATCATGTTGTACATATGTATTTGACGTTACTTCAGTATATCACACACCCATACACAGGCGACAATCTTTGGAGCAGAACAAACAATAACAAACCAGCCTCATTCATCTCAGTAAAACGGAAACTTTCGCTGCACTAAGGCAGGCTCAGCTGCTGCAGAGGCAGAACGAACTGTTGCTGATTGTCGAACTGTTGTTGGGCAACGAATTGCGGCTGGATGAACTGCTGCTGGACGAACTGCGGCTGGTCGAACTGCTGCTGGTGGTCGAACTGCTGCTGGTTGTCGAACTGCTGCTGGTTGTCGAACTGCTGCGGCTTGATGATCTGCTGGTTGTCGAACTGCTGGTTGTCGAACTGCTGGTTGTTGAGAACAACTCCAGCGCCTCCGTTCTCGGCCCAGAACAGCTCCGGGTGCTCCCGCCTCAGCTGTGCGTACTCGGAGATCTGAGCTGGCGCCTGAGGCAGGTGGGCGCCCCGAGCCTGGAATCCGCCCTCGTTGGCCACATAGTCAACCCGATAGGTGTTGCCGTCGTCACCGATGTACTCGTAGAATCCCTGCTGTTCAATGCTGCCAGTCTCGGGCTCAGGTCCCGGCTGGACGCGACCAGCCTCTTGCGCCTGAAATCCAGCAATACATGTTGTTGATTGGAACATTTGGAAGCTGTTGAATGTTTAAGTACGCTGGCGTAATTTTGTGTGTGAAACCAGCTGGAAAAATATAATCAAAAGGGAAAATTTGGTGTCATCAAAAGCTTATCACTGTCATTAACACGCGCCCTGGAGGGGTGGGAAGGGGAGGGGGGGGGGGGGCAAATCCGCCCATCCCTCCGGTTTTTCAAGGATACCGCAAAAACGGCGGCGCGCAACGCCGCCGTTTTTAGCATAACTGTTTGGAAATGAACTATTCACATTATGTACATTTTTGGGCATCAGGTCATCTCAAGTCAGGTCACCAGACCAGGTCACGTGATGACCCCACCTACAAAACGTTTGCAGTAGTACCACAGCCACCGTTTTAGGTCGATCGCTTTCAAACTTGCTGGACTTCATAAGGTCATCGATACCTACAATTTGTTTGTCTCGGATTTGTAATATCGGTGACATAAGGTCGGCTCAATTTCGTGACAGCCAACACTGTTTTGTGAATAACTATCGACATAAAGAAGATAGAGAAGTGACAACGGTGCCAATGTCTTTGTCTCGTCGGGACACGTCTCTCGATATGTAACATGATATACTTATGTCACCACTTGACCATGACCAGAGGTCACATTTCTCAGTTAACATAATCTGGTCAACATGAATATGATTCGAAGTGTCTTGATGAGACAAACACGATGGCGTCAAAAGTAATGCTGTATCTTTATTAGGCAAAACGTTACTTGCGAACAGCAAAAAATAACCTTTTTGACATTCGATAACCTCTGGAGCCTAAACTATTGACCTGAGCTCAAATCTGAGACACCAAACGCAATTGCATTTTTCAAGAACTTTGGATTATCTTTTTCCGTGTGTTGCTAGCTAACATAGTTCCCAAGATATTTGGGGGTGTTCGAAGCGAAGTCCTAAAACTGGAAAATCTGACCTTTGATGACATCAATTTTGACCTCAATTTTGACCTGACCTAAACAAAAACCGATATACTTTCGATATAGCTGGTCTCAAGCTATCTAACGCCGTTTCCCGCTTGTCGCTACGTTGCGTGGTTTTCGAGATCATGGGGGGCGAAATCCGCCCCCCCTCCAGGGTGTGTAATTCTCAGAGGCCCTCCAGGGCGCGTGTTAAGCCAGAAATATATCATAATAGAGGATTATGCCATTGCGTTATGCTCTATTTTAAAATATACATTGTCTTACCTTTTGTCCATTGTCTTGCTCGTATGCGTATTCGTAGTTTCCGACTTGGTCCTGCTCGAACTTTTGACTGATAATTCGGACCTCCGGCTGGCCGCTGCTGAAGAACTGCTGCTGGTTGCTGAACTCTGATTGGGGAGCCGCCGCAGCAGCAGCCACCACGAAGACGAGAGCGAACTGGAAACAAATGTTGAATTTTAACCAAGGGATCTTAACTAAAACATCAATCACGTATCTCATTGTTCGTTTTTACTTTGTAAATTACACTCAGTCCGAACACTGCACAATTCCTTACCAGCTTCATGTTTGTGATGTGAAGACGCGGTGTGAAGACCAGGCTGGTTGTGATGTCCGCTGGCTGCCGGCTGACAGCTTATATACCGCCTTCTCGGCTCCGCCCAGTACCGGCCGGTCCTGTTCTGTACACGACACCCCGTCTGCCTCCTGTGTAACCTCCCGGTCAAACAAGTGAAATGACAGCACGGCGGTGTGGCTCCGACGCGACTGGGAGGTTCCCCGTTCCGCCGGTTTGAAGCAACATCGACACATACATGGGCGGCTCCTAGCCTGGAGTAGATGCTATTTCTGCACTCTGCCCATCCACCATGTGGGTGTGTCTATGTAGCTACTCGTACGGTGGGTGTGTAGACGTTAGATCACTGTCTTCCCGGATCATCGAGCGTGGGTGGGGTACATCAAGCGGTGTAGGTGGTCTTTCCCGGATCATCCAGGGTGGGTGGGGTACAACAAGCGGTGAAGGTGGTCCTCTACGGATCATGAAGCGTGGGTGGGGTACATCAAGCGGTGTAGGTGGTCCTCCCCTGCTCATCAAGCATGGGTGGGGTACATCAAGCGGTGTAGGTGGTCCCTTAGCAGCAGTCGCCTTTCTGACTGAACAGTAGTAGCGATGTCGTATGTGCAGCTACAGATGGAACAGTTCCTATATGTGCTATGTGTACTCATTATATGCTACAGCTGGCAGCTGCTACTGATGCTACACATGCTACAACTACTGCTGGTGCTACCGGCGCATCAAGCGCTGCAAGTGATTCTGGAGCTAACGATGCTACTGGAGCTGCAATTGCTACAGCTGTCACGGGTGCTACTGGCGCATCAGGCGCTACAATTTATTATGGGGCTAACGATGCTACTGGACCTGCAATTGCTACAGCTGCTACTGGTGCTACTGGCGCATCAGGCGCTTCAAGTGATTTTGGAGCTAACGATGCTACTGGAGCTGCAATTGCTACAGCTGTCACTGGTGCTACTGGCGCATCAGGCGCTACAAGTGATTTTGGAGCTAACGATGCTACTGGAGCTGCAATTGCTACAGCTGTCACTGGTACTACTGGTGCTTCTAATGACGGATATGCTACATATACTGTAGGCCTGCGACTAGTACTACAGCTGCTACAGGAGGTGCATATGCCGCTTCTGCTACAGTGGTGCTACAGGTGATAAAGGTGGTACAGTCAGCACTGACACTACTGAGTGGCTCGTGCTACTGATGCTGCTTCAGGTGCCTGTGGTGTGCTACTGACTCTGCTTCATGTACCTGTGGTGTGCTACTGATGCTTCTTCAAGTACCTGTGGCGTGCTACTGATGCTGCTTCAGGTGCCTGTGGTGTGCTACTGACTCTGCTTCATGTGCCTGTGGTGTGCTACTGATGCTGCTTCAGGTGCCTGTGGCGTGCTACTGATGCTGCTTCAGGTGCATGTGGCGTGCTACTGATGCTGCTTCAGGTGTCTGTGGCGTGCTACTGATGCTGCTTCAGGTGCCTGTGGTGTGCTACTGATGCTTCTTCAGGTACCTGTGGCGTGCTACTGATGCTTCTTCAGGTGCCTGTGGCGTACTACTGATGCTGCTTCAGGTGCCTGTGGCGGGCTACTGATGCTGCTTCAGGTGCCTGTGGCGTGCTACTGATGCTGCTTCAGGTGCCTGTGGCGTGCTACTGATGCTGCTTCAGGTGCCTGTGGCGTGCTACTGATGCTGCTTCAGGTGCCTGTGGCGTGCTACTGATGCTTCTTCAGGTGCCTGTGGCGTGCTACTGATGCTGCTTCAGGTGCCTGTGGCGTGCTACTGATGCTTCTTCAGGTGCCTGTGACGTGCTACTGATGCTGCTTCAGGTGCCTGTGGCGTGCTACTGATGCTGCTTTAGGTGCCTGTGGCGTGCTACTGATGCTGCTTCAGGTGCCTGTGGTGTGATACTGATGCTGCTTCAGGTGCCTGTGGAGTGCTACTGATGCTGCTTCAGGTGCCTGTTTCGTTTCGTTTCGTTTATTAAGGATTCGTCCACGTCGTGGGTATTATGAACCCTGTACATTGTAGGTAAGGGTGACAGACATTTACTCATACACTATGGGAACGGTCACGGTCACGATGCATGTGAAAAACAACACGGACATCCGATTGTAATTCATGTTGGCTGACAAATGGCACGCAGGAACGCCCCGCGACTCCGCACCTCGGTAATGTTAGCTGGGAGAGAATTCCACGCACGCGCGGCCCTATATGCGAAGCTTCTCTGCGTGGCTGACAGGCGACATCTTTCCAGCTGCAGCTCTCCCGCGGCTACAGCTCTCGTTTCCCTCTGGGATACCTGGGATCGTTTGACAAAAAGAGCTCTCAGGGCTGGCGGGCAGTTGTGGTCATGAAGCGCACTAAACACTTTGAGGCAGTCTCGCTGATGCACCATCTCCCTCGCACTCAGCCACCCTAACGAGATGAGGACAGGTGAGATGTGCTCACTGCACCGCACCCCAGAGACAAGTCTCGCCGCAAAGTTGATAGTTTTCTGAATCCGTGACAGATGGCATTGGGCGGCCCCGCCCCAAACGGAGAGACAGTACAAAATGTGGGGGAAAACGTGAGCCTGTACCAGGAGCTCAAGGGCTTTGGGTGTGAAATAGTGGCGAATTTTGTAGAGGGATATAAGGATAGCGTTGCATCTGCGAACCACCGTCGATATATGTGGCTCCCAGGTCAGACCTGGGTCCAGGACCATGCCCAGGACCTTCACGGTGGAACATAGCGGGATGCGTGAGCGTGATAAGGTGATGTGGAAGCTCGATGTCTTTTTTATGGAAGATTTTGTACCAAAGATGATGAAATGGGTTTTGTCAGGGTTCATTTTGAGACAGTTGGACAGAAACCAATCTTGAAGGTGTATGATGGACTCTTCGACGCGGGCCTTCAGGTGTGATAAGTTGATGACATCGAGAGGGGAGTGGTCCAGGAGTTGAGTGTCATCGGCATAGGACAGGAGTCGGCCATGGGGAAGGAATGCGGACATGTCGTTGATGAAGATAAGGAAGAGGATGGGTCCGACTATGGAGCCCTGGGCGACGCCGTGGGTCAATGGGAGATTAGGTCTGATCCGCCCGCTACCATCTGTTTCCGGTCTTGCAGATAGCTGCGGAACCAGTCTGAGCACACCCCGTACCATTCTAGCTTGTCCAAGAGGACGCCATGATCGACGCTGTCAAAAGCTTTACTTAGGTCGAGCGTCGTCAGCGACGCTATTTCACCTGCGTCGATAATCTTTGAGATCCACTCCACTGCGTCGATCAGGGCGTCCTCCGCGGAATGACGGGGTCGGTAAGCATATTGAAATTGAGACAGTATATGGTTTTCCTGTAGATATGACGTGAGTTGCATGCAGACAGCCTTTTCCGTGATTTTTGACAAAACAGACAGGATAGAGATAGGCCGGAAGTTATTCAAATCGGATCGGTCTCCAGACTTGTGAATAGGTACAACGCGAGCTATTTTCCAGGCATTAGGAAACGTGCATGTGGTTACAGATTTGTTGACGATATTAAGAAGGTGAGGCCCAATAACAGCAAAACACCTTTTCACTGCATGGAGAGGGACGCCATCGATACCGACTGCCCTTGACGAGCTCATGCGTTTAATGGCCTTCGAGAGTTCTGGCAGGGTTACAGGGCGTAGTGCGAGGGCTGATGAGCACACACGGGGAGGCCTCGGTCCGTGCGAGCCCGAAACGGATTCAGGTGCCTGTGGCGTGCTACTGATGCTGCTTCAGGTGCCTGTGGCGTGCTACTGATGCTGATTCAGGTGCCTGTGGCGTGCTACTGATGCTGCTTCATGTGCCTGTGGTGTGCTACTGATGCTGCTTCATGTGCCTGTGGCTTGCTACTGATGCTGTTCAGGTGCCTGTGGCGTGCTACTGATGCTGCTTCAGGTGCCTGTGACGTGCTACGTCAGGTGCCTGTGGGCTGTGGTCTCCGGGTCATGAAGGGAGAGCCTTCAGCTGCCAACATAGGCCACAAAGAGACATACACCATTCTGGAACAGTGTTGCATCAGTGTTGTTTTTGCACTGTATATGCTGTAGCAAAAGGATTATACATGCCTACTTCTGTCTTTCTGCATGTGGAAAATATGCTACAATATATATAAATATTTGGGCAATAAAATGATATCAATAAGAATAAAATGATTCGTGAGATGGATTTCGATTGTACATTACTGTACTGGTGTAATTTACTATTGTCTGTTAAAGTTTTTTCAAAATAATCACGTGTAAGTACTCTCATCAAAATGCACACCAACAGCTGTTTTGCAAACAATAATGTTCTGTTATTAAACGATGCCAACGTTAATCTTGGGGTGGGTTTCCGCAGTCTCGCGCATGACCGCAACATCCTAAAGGTGAGAGGAAATGTACACGGGCTTAGCAATGCTGTGGTTTCGTCAAACTGTCTATTACTTCCAAAGCGAGGATGACCAACAAACGTCAGCCTGCAACGGAACAGGTTCCGTACGATCCTCGGTATTGGCTATTAAACCTTCGGTTACATCATCCTTCAGACAACTCCCGCAGCGGAATAGTTTCCGGGCAATATCCGTAAAAGTTATCATGGCCTGTGTATCTCCTATATCGGCGGTTCAATCAGAACACGTTCATCTCATTCCTGTGATCTGATCGGCATATCTCTTTGATGCTTGGCGCGTGCTGTGAAGATGCTGGAGCAAATATTTTCCAAGAATGTTCCGGTCTTCCGTCATCGGTCTCAATGTCGGTTCGTCGTCCGAATCAATGTCGGTTCGTCGTCCGTCTCAATGTCGGTTCGTCGTCCGTCTCAATGTCGGTTTCGTCGTCTGTCTCAATGTCGGTTCGTCGTCCGTCTCAATGTCGGTTCGTCGTCCGTCTCAATGTCGGTTCGTCGTCCGTCTCAATGTCGGTTCGTCGTCCGTATCAATGTCGGTTCGTCGTCCGTCTCAATGTCGGTTCGTCGTCCGTCTCAATGTCGGTTTCGTCGTCCGTCTTGATGTCGGTTCGTCGTCCATCTCAATGTCGGTTCGTCGTCCGTCTCAATGTCGGTTCGTCGTCCGTCTCAATGTCGGTTCGTCGTCCGTCTCAATGTCGGTTCGTCGTCCGTCTCAATGTCGGTTTCGTCGTCCGTCTCAATGTCGGTTCGTCGTCCGTTTCGCTCTTCAGCAGATTACTTTGGTTATTTCAGAAAATATAATTCCTAAGGTTTTCAAATGGATATTTTTGCATTATCCAAACTAACACCCCTTTATGATGATAAATGTGGTCTACTTATTACCTAATAAATCCAGTGATTCCTTCATTTTTCAAAAAAGCATAGTGTTGACCAAAACTGCATTATCTTTAGTCCTGGAATGATGGTAGGCCTCTTTAAATAAAATAAATTCAAAGGAATTAAATTTATTCATCTCACCTCCAAGCTTACGTTGGGATAAAGAAAGCCGTTTGAGGCGATAGTGTTAGAACTTTATCTAAGGTATGTATACATATAAAGCAGACATAGTTGGCATTCGCCATATTTTCTGAAATAACATAACATTGCTGCTAAAAAATGCTACCTTTAGAAATCGCTGCATCGATTTTCTGTCATTTTAGTGCAGCAATACTTCAGCTTAAGTTATATAGTCTTAGTTTGTGCTTTGGACAATGATACCGTCAGAGACGTTATTAACCCGCGAGTTACTGGGGTATATTTCATAACGCGTCCTACAGGGGGGGGGGGGGTATTCCCCCCTCGGATCTCCTGAACTACTAGACCGATTGTAAGAATTCAAACGGCATTCGATAGCCCTGATAAATGTAGTGAAGGAAACATAATATTGTTAACCTCAGGGTCACAGATGACGTCACAGATCAGGTCAAGTACAAAATGATTGTCCGTGTCAAAAGGTCGCGATGGATGGAATTGCGCGCAAAATTGCGATTTTAAACGCATAAGCAGTCGATAAATCGGTATGATTCGTGTGTCTGCCACTTGTAAGTACCATTCTAAGCTGCTTATTACCTTGGGTCAGGTCAAGGTCATCCGATGTCACGAGGCCAAACTGCAGATTACGGTCATTATGCGTTGTAACGCATGTTTATGGATTTGTTTTCGTCTAGAACGCGAAAAATGACCTTAGAACATTGTTTGTTCCATATAAATAGAAGTAAAAAGCAAAAACGGAAATGCATTTTGTATGCATAGTAATGTTGTGAGAGGTGGTCGATTTTTGCCATTTAAAGGTCATAAGTCAGTAATTTTCGAAGATATCGACTTCAAATTTGGTACAAATATTCACCAAACACGTCTGAATTACTTAAAATCCGGTTTTTGGATAATTATAATTTATTTGTGAACATTTTGTAAACAAAAATGTATTTGGATTTCTCAATTTTTTTTTATTTATAAATCCGAGATCGTAGTTTGATATCCCGGTCTATTGTAAGTAATTCAATTTAGGACAATTTAATTTATCTCCAATATTGTACCGTTGACAGCGTTTTCCGCAAACCATTATTTTGCAACAAAAACCGAAGAACATTACGTCACTCTGACGTCGTTCTCGGTTGACCTATCATAACCTCAACTTTTCCCTTTACCCAACATGTGTAGAATTTATGTGAGACAAGGTATTGCAAGATTGGTGACGATACTGGTGTTCGTTTAGGAATTATTGCAAAATAACGGGAGGGGGAGAAGGGGCGGGAGCAAAAAATAGCTTACCCCCAGTAAGTCGCGGGTTAAAAGGCATGTAATATCAGTTAAGATGTCAACCTGGAATGCATTATCCTCCTGGGCTTATGTAAATTGAGGCAAATATTTTAGATACAATAATTTATTTACTGAGCAAAGCACGTTACCTGACCAACACCACCACCTCCACGATACTCATAGATCGTATCTTTCAGATCTTATAGCTGCTTAACTTGTGTCCATTTTTATTTAAACTATCCAACCGGCATAATGACCAGCTTAGTGCTCTCACAATGATGTCCGTCTCCTTGATGGACTTCACTCATCACGCAATAACACCGGCGTACTCGTCCGTTTCCCTCTTTCTAAGCCTCCGATGCTCAACTTATGCATTCTAACCAGGACATTGGGCAAACTCTGTCGGTTACCTTGCTGCAAGTGATTAGTTCGGTGGTATATGATAGTAGTCGGCGGACAACTCAAGGCCAGGGCCGACTATTCGCGTAAGGTACTGGTTTCAGTGGCATCAGCTACCGGTTTGTGATGTCTCTGTGGGCTGATAGTATCTCTCCCGTCTCCGAGGGAGTCCCGCCAGCTGACTGGCCCGTCTTGCTGTGGGGAGACGGAGACACCGGGTGGTATGTCTCCATTCTCCAGCCAGCTGACTGGCCCGGCCTGCTGTGGGGAGACGGAGACACCGGGTGGTATGTCTCAAGTCTCCAGCCAGCTGACTGGCCCGGATGACTGTGGGGAGACGGAGACACCGGGTGGTATGTCTCCTGTCTCCAGCCAGCTGACTGGCCCGGATGGCTGTGGTGAAACGGAGACACCGGGTGGTATGTCTTCAGTCTCCAGCCAGCTGACTGGTCCGGCTGGCTGTGGGGAGACGGAGACACCGGGTGGCATGTCTCCAGTCTCCAGCCAGCTGACTGGTCCGGCTGGCTGTGGGGAGACGGAGACACCGGGTGGTATGTCTCCAGTCTCCAGCCAGCTGACTGGTCCAGCTGGCTGTGGGGAGACGGAGACAGCGGGTGGTATGTCTCCAGTCTCCAGCCAGCTGACTGGTCCGGCTGACTGTGGGGAGACGGAGACACCGGGTGGTATGTCTCCAGTCTCCCCGCCAGCTGACCGGTCCGGCTGGCTGTGGGGAGACGGAGACACCGGGTGGTATGTCTCCATTCTCCAGCCAGCTGACCGGTCCGGCTGGCTGTGGGGAGACGGAGACACCGGGTGGTATGTCTCCATTCTCCAGCCAGCTGACTGGTCCGGCTGACTGTGGGGAGACGGAGACAGCGGGTGGTATGTCTCCAGTCTCCAGCCAGCTGACTGGCCCGGATGACTGTGGGGAGACGGAGACACCGGGTGGTATGTCTCCGGTCTCCAGCCAGCTGACTGGTCCGGCTGACTGTGGGGAGACGGAGACACCGGGTGGTATGTCTCCAGTCTCCAGTCTCCAGCCAGCTGACTGGCCCGGATGGCTGTGGGGAGACGGAGACACCGGGTGGTATGTCTCCAGTCTCCAGCCAGCTGACTGGTCCGGCTGACTGTGGGGAGACGGAGACACCGGGTGGTATGTCTCCAGTCTCCAGCCAGCTGACTGGTCCGGCTGGCTGTGGGGAGACGGAGACACCGGGTGGTATGTCTCCAGTCTCCAGCCAGCTGACTGGTCCAGCTGGCTGTGGGGAGACGGAGACACCGGGTGGTATGTCTCCAGTCTCCAGCCAGCTGACTGGTCCGGCTGACTGTGGGGAGACGGAGACACCGGGTGGTATGTCTCCAGTCTCCCCGCCAGCTGACTGGCCCGGATGGCTGTGGGGAGACGGAGACACCGGGTGGTATGTCTCCTGTCTCCAGCCAGCTGACTGGTCCGGATGGCTGTGGGGAGACGGAGACACCGGGTGGTATGTCTCCAGTCTCCCCGCCAGCTGACTGGCCCAGCTGGCTGTGGGGAGACGGAGACACCGGGTGGTATGTCTCCTGTCTCCAGCCAGCTGACTGGCCCGGATGGCTGTGGGGAGACGGAGACACCGGGTGGTATGTCTCCAGTCTCCAGTCTCCCAGCCAGCTGACTGGTCCGGCTGGCTGTGGGGAGACGGAGACACCGGGTGGTATGTCTCCAGTCTCCAGTCTCCAGCCAGCTGACTGGTCCGGCTGGCTGTGGGGAGACGGAGACACCGGGTGGTATGTCTCCAGTCTCCAGCCAGCTGACTGGTCCGGCTGACTGTGGGGAGACGGAGACACCGGGTGGTATGTCTCCAGTCTCCAGCCAGCTGACTGGTCCGGCTGGCTGTGTGGAGACGGAGACACCGGGTGGTATGTCTCCAGTCTCCAGCCAGCTGACTGGCCCGGCTGACTGTGGGGAGACGGAGACACCGGGTGGTATGTCTCCAGTCTTCAGCCAGCTGACTGGACCGGCTGGCTGTGGGGAGACGGAGACACCGGGTGGTATGTCTCCAGTCTTCAGCCAGCTGATTGGTCCGGATGGCTGTGGGGAGACGGAGACACCGGGTGGTATGTCTCCAGTCTCCAGCCAGCTGACTGGTCCGGATGGTTGTGGGGAGACGGAGACACCGGGTGGTATGTCTCCTGTCTCCAGCCAGCTGACTGGCCCGGATGGCTGTGGTGAAACGGAGACACCGGGTGGTATGTCTTCAGTCTCCAGCCAGCTGACTGGTCCGGCTGGCTGTGGGGAGACGGAGACACCGGGTGGTATGTCTCCTGTCTCCAGCCAGCTGACTGGTCCGGATGGCTGTGGGGAGACGGAGACAGCGGGTGGCATGTCTTCAGTCTCCAGCCAGCTGACTGGCCCGGATGACTGTGGGGAGACGGAGACACCGGGTGGCATGTCTCCTGTCTTCAGCCAGCTGACTGGCCCGGATGGCTGTGGGGAGACGGAGACAACGGGTGGTATGTCTCCTGTCTCCAGCCAGCTGACTGGTCCGACTGGCTGTGGGGAGACGGAGACACCGGGTGGTATGTCTCCAGTCTCCAGCCAGCTGACTGGTCCGGCTGACTGTGGGGAGACGGAGACAACGGGTGGTATGTCTCCAGTAGTCTCTAAGGGAGTCCCCGCCAGCTGACTGGCCCAGCTGGCTGTGTGGAGACGGAGACACCGGGTGGTATGTCTCCTGTCTCCAGCCAGCTGACTGGACCGGCTGGCTGTGGGGAGACGGAGACACCGGGTGGTATGTCTCCAGTCTCCAGCCAGCTGACTGGTCCGGCTGGCTGTGGGGAAACGGAGACACCGGGTGGTATGTCTCAAGTCTCCAGCCAGCTGACTGGCCCGGATGGCTGTGGGGAGACGGAGACACCGGGTGGTATGTCTCCAGTCTCCAGTCTCCAGCCAGCTGACTGGTCCGGCTGGCTGTGGGGAGACGGAGACACCGGGTGGTATGTCTCCAGTCTCCAGCCAGCTGACTGGTCCGGCTGGCTGTGGGGAGACGGAGACACCGGGTGGTATGTCTCCAGTCTCCCCGCCAGCTGACCGGTCCGGCTGGCTGTGGGGAGACGGAGACACCGGGTGGTATGTCTCCATTCTCCAGCCAGCTGACCGGTCCGGCTGGCTGTGGGGAGACGGAGACACCGGGTGGTATGTCTCCATTCTCCAGCCAGCTGACTGGTCCGGCTGACTGTGGGGAGACGGAGACACCGGGTGGTATGTCTCCAGTCTCCCCGCCAGCTGACCGGTCCGGCTGGCTGTGGGGAGACGGAGACACCGGGTGGTATGTCTCCATTCTCCAGCCAGCTGACTGGTCCGGCTGACTGTGGGGAGACGGAGACACCGGGTGGTATGTCTCCAGTCTCCAGCCAGCTGACTGGTCCGGCTGACTGTGGGGAGACGGAGACAACGGGTGGTATGTCTCCAGTCTCCAGCCAGCTGACTGGTCCGGCTGGCTGTGGGGAGACGGAGACAGCGGGTGGTATGTCTCCATTCTCCAGCCAGCTGACTGGTCCGGCTGACTGTGGGGAGACGGAGACAGCGGGTGGTATGTCTCCAGTCTCCAGCCAGCTGACTGGCCCGGATGACTGTGGGGAGACGGAGACACCGGGTGGTATGTCTCCGGTCTCCAGCCAGCTGACTGGTCCGGCTGACTGTGGGGAGACGGAGACACCGGGTGGTATGTCTCCAGTCTCCAGTCTCCAGCCAGCTGACTGGCCCGGATGGCTGTGGGGAGACGGAGACACCGGGTGGTATGTCTCCAGTCTCCAGCCAGCTGACTGGTCCGGCTGACTGTGGGGAGACGGAGACACCGGGTGGTATGTCTCCAGTCTCCAGCCAGCTGACTGGTCCGGCTGGCTGTGGGGAGACGGAGACACCGGGTGGTATGTCTCCAGTCTCCAGCCAGCTGACTGGTCCGGCTGACTGTGGGGAGACGGAGACATCGGGTGGTATGTCTCCAGTCTCCCCGCCAGCTGACTGGTCCAGCTGGCTGTGGGGAGACGGAGACACCGGGTGGTATGTCTCCAGTCTTCAGCCAGCTGACTGGACCGGCTGGCTGTGGGGAGACGGAGACACCGGGTGGTATGTCTCCAGTCTTCAGCCAGCTGACTGGTCCGGATGGCTGTGGGGAGACGGAGACACCGGGTGGTATGTCTCCATTCTCCAGCCAGCTGACTGTACCGACTGGCTGTGGGGAGACGGAGACACCGGGTGGTATGTCTCCAGTCTCCAGCCAGCTGACTGGTCCGGCTGGCTGTGGGGAGACGGAGACACCGGGTGGTATGTCTCCAGTCTCCAGCCAGCTGACTGGTCCGGCTGACTGTGGGGAGACGGAGACACCGGGTGGTATGTCTCCAGTCTCCAGCCAGCTGACTGGTCCGGCTGGCTGTGGGGAGACGGAGACACCGGGTGGTATGTCTCCAGTCTCCAGCCAGCTGACTGGTCCGGCTGACTGTGGGGAGACGGAGACACCGGGTGGTATGTCTCCAGTCTCAAGCCAGCTGACTGGTCCGGATGGCTGTGGGGAGACGGAGACACCGGGTGGTATGTCTCCTGTCTCCAGCCAGCTGACTGGCCCGGATGGCTGTGGTGAAACGGAGACACCGGGTGGTATGTCTTCAGTCTCCAGCCAGCTGACTGGTCCGGCTGGCTGTGGGGAGACGGAGACACCGGGTGGTATGTCTCCTGTCTCCAGCCAGCTGACTGGTCCGGATGGCTGTGGGGAGACGGAGACAGCGGGTGGCATGTCTTCAGTCTCCAGCCAGCTGACTGGCCCGGATGACTGTGGGGAGACGGAGACACCGGGTGGCATGTCTCCTGTCTTCAGCCAGCTGACTGGCCCGGATGGCTGTGGGGGACGGAGACAACGGGTGGTATGTCTCCTGTCTCCAGCCAGCTGACTGGTCCGACTGGCTGTGGGGAGACGGAGACACCGGGTGGTATGTCTCCAGTCTCCAGCCAGCTGACTGGTCCGGCTGACTGTGGGGAGACGGAGACAACGGGTGGTATGTCTCCAGTAGTCTCTAAGGGAGTCCCCGCCAGCTGACTGGCCCAGCTGGCTGTGTGGAGACGGAGACACCGGGTGGTATGTCTCCTGTCTCCAGCCAGCTGACTGGACCGGCTGGCTGTGGGGAGACGGAGACACCGGGTGGTATGTCTCCAGTCTCCAGCCAGGTGACGGGTCCAGCTGGCTGTGGGGAGACGGAGACACGGGGTGTCGAAACGGGCACTTCACGTGCCAGGAGATCCAGATGTCAGTACTTAGATGATAACGACGAAAAGCTAAGTATGTTTCTTTATTTTCCGACCCTCAATATTACGGTACTTTTACGCTTTGCTAAGGGATAAGTCAGCCAAGAGTAAAAGTGCATGCAAGTCGGTTTGGTTCTCTCTCGGTTGGCCTAGTAAGTAGTAATCTTTTACTTAGAGATTGTTAAACTTCTAAACATTGTTTTGCTCCAGGTCATCCTCTGTTAGCTCGAAAAAGCTCGAAAATTCATATAACCTTTGTGATAACTTTCTAAAA